>JAUTXW010000756.1:0-24729 GCA_030620095.1 Kuschelorhynchus macadamiae | reverse complement strand
ATGTTTTTTTTTTTTTTTACTGACTTTTAGGTTGGTCTTGTTCTTGTTGCATAAATAACTATTGTTCTATCACAAATTCATTTACAGCACCATTATCCTTTCAAATCCCTTCTTGAGTTTAACACCTACTTATAGTTTCCATAGGAAGATCCATCGGGTTTCCGTTGTCACTACATCAGTGTTATCATTATTTAACTTTGTATTTTTAAGTTTTTTTGCCATATTATTAACCGTTCGGTAAGTTTTCAATTTTTAATTGCTCTTCTTGATGGGGCTGTTTTAACAATATTAGTATTAATTCATTAGGCTTGCCCTTTGTGTTGTTGTAAAGATGATGCTCAAAGTATAGGCTTTCGTCAAAAACTAATCTACTTCATTATTGGATATTTGAATTTGATTTTTGTTCAGATCATTCTCATCATTCTCTCTGTTATCGTCTCCGATGACGTTAAGTCTTGGTTATTGTTCTGAGCATTATCTCCGTGACCGTGTGCAATTTGTTGGACCCTTCATACCCATCATCTTCACTAGAAGATAAGATGGCTCCTGGAGGAGTGGCTTGCTCTCTATCGTAGCAGGGATTGGGCGCCGCCTTTTTTTGGATACAATGGGTGTGGGGTGGGTAATCGCCTCTATATCTGTGGTGTCCAAGTCCGATTTCTCTAATAACACAGATTCTGCTTTATAAGCAGCATCATAGGAGTCTGCAAAAAAAATATTAATTTTAAAAGATAAAAGTCGAATAAAAAATTACTCCTGGTGGTTGGCGGCTTTACGCAATAATTTATGTAATCTGTGATCTATCTGCTCAAAAAGACTTATTTTTTTGTTTTAAGTATTTATTATATTTTAATTTAGACGTTTATGTGTATCAGAATAAATAAAATTAGTTAGTATTTGGCATATATTTATACTTTTACCGAACAGTTTTGCACATATTGGTTTAACTTTGTACGTTGGCCATTTTTTGTAAGGAAGTTTTTACCCTTTTTTAGCATAATCTGAGGCTTTTTTGCTGTCATATTTCACCTTAAAAGTATTAAAAAATAAAATTAAAAATAAAATGTGTCTCGATTTGCTTTGTTAGTTCTCTTCTGTTTGCGCGCAAGCTGAAAACAAAAAAACAACAAAAATTAATCGGAGGGCGAGCACCGCGCAAGAGCGGCGCAGAGCGCTAGTGTATTTGCACTTTAAAAGCAAAATTTACAAAACAAGTGTAAAAGAATAGCTAATTTCACCAAAACAATGTACATATATATAATACCGTAAATTGGGGTTACTTTGCTCCTGTAGGGGTAACTATACCCCACTGCGAGAAAAAGAGTTTAATTTACTTATACACTGGACTATATAAACAAAGTTTGTGTTAATATTAAACAAACTATCAAAAACATTATAGTTCAGAGTGAAAGTAAAATAAACTCTTTTTAGCAGTGGGGTAGTTACCCCTACATGCGCAAAGTAACCCCGAGTAACGGTATGTTTAAAATTTTAAGATACTATGTTAAAAAAAGGTATTATACATTACCTGTCCATCATTTACCCAATTGGTGGGTAACACACACGTTTCACCTGTCTCTATAAACTCATAAACAGAATAGGAACTCATTTTTTACAATGTAAATGTATTGCTTGAACTTGGAACATTAAATAACATAACCTCACTATAATTAACGCGCGAACGCGCATCCAAGTCCGAATCAATATAGATTTAATATAGATTTAGTACAGGAAACTAAACAGAATCTTTACTAATGCGTTATCCTGTCTACAATTCAACGTAACTTAGTATGTACCCTGGGAATCATATTCGGGTATCGGTTTAGTATAGAATAAATAACTCATAAGTATAGCATCATAAATATTTGTTGCTTTATAGGAAGGACTGTACAGAATCTATACTAATAAGATATTCGTAATATAATAATTCTTTAAGTATACTGCAAGACGAAATTGTATATTCTATATAGGAAAAATATATATAGGCTAAACTTTATACTTACTGTATAGTTTAAATATCGAATAATCTGTAAATAAGATATTTATTTAAACTATAAATACGCTATATAGTTTACTTATTTATCAAAAAATCTGTATCGAATCTATATATTAAAAATATAGTAAAAAAATCTGTACCGTTTGGTTATACGGGTAATATCTTGCCTGATGCACCCGATGCTCTAATTCTTCTTTAGTATTTACTGGAGTGTGGTAAAATTTTTTTTTTACTGTACTGTATAAATAAAAGAGTAATACCAGGCGATCTTGGCGGCCAATTCCACGGTTCTAAATGCCTGAAACAAAGATCATCGAAAATTCGATCCAGCTCTGCAGTTACTTCTGCAGTCCAATGTGTAGGAGCTCCGTCAAGTTGATATCAATATTTTGGGCAATCGTCAAGTGACTAGGCGATCTGTGAGCGCTTTAATCACTGTTACCTCGATTAAAAATAACGTCCGTAGAAAATTTTTACTCATAGATGTATATAATTTGGCGTAAAAAATTTAGATCGTTCTGCGTACATGTTAATAACATTTCGCAATACTATACTCTTTGTGGCCCATCTTGACGTTTAAGAGCTTGAACCCTGGTAAACCTATAGTGGTACATATTCTATTTTTCCAGAATTCTTTGTATAGATGAAAATGTTATATAATATAAACGCTAATTTCATTTTCTTCATGGCATATTCTTGATATTCATTTGTGGTAAATCTGGATACATTTCGTTAAATTTTCTTTATGCCCTGCTGATAATCTTATCGCGTTGTCCATACATACATTATAGTATAACCACAAACGAAAGAATGAAACTTCTGTCAAATCAATTTTCATGGAGCCTAATAATTGTTTTCGATTTTCAGACACTTATATAAATTTACCTACAAACATTTATTTCTGGGCCACTTTGTATGCTTCAACCTAGATATGACCTAAACATTAAATACCTAAAGGTATTGTTGTACTGCAACCAAATTTCAGCCTAAAATGAATTTCAGGTTGGGTTGGGAGACGATAGGTATTTAGAAAAATAGTTCAGAAATGTCTAACGTTCCATCCTCCGTGTTTTCATTCCGGTTGTACATCCGTTTCCGTTTACTACTGTCATTTTGAAAAGAACAGTTTTGCTGACGTTTCGCCAAAATCACATTTGGCATTTTCGAAGCCTTCTTTCTCTCGTCTGAGTAGAGACTGAAATGTTAGTGACTGCGAATCTTCCTTCTATACTCCCACCCTAGGTCGAAGGTTATATCTGAGCGACCTTTGATCGTTATTTTTATTTGTCTTCCTTACTGTAGGTAGTTTTAATGATTCGTGCTTTTTATCACAAAAATCACCTTGTTTTCCGATTTCTATGCTTTTCGCAGCATTCTGGTCTTATAATGCTCTATAGCGGCAATCTCCCTACACCCTTCGAAATTTGTTTTGTAGCCGGTTCCTTTGATGATTCGGAAATAGGGTTGTTTGTATATTTCTGATACTGCGTTTATGTTCTTTTACTCTTGCTGATATTCGCCTCTTAGTTTGCCCCACGTACAATACTGCTTATTGCGTGGTTTTCCAATTTGATTTTGTCTCTTGGGCTTCCAAGTAGTTTATCTGTGGTTATTTGTGGTCTATGTGTTATTTGTATGTTATGTTTTCTAAGAATTCTTCCAATTCTGTCTGTTGTACCTTTTACATATGGTAGCACTACTTGTTGCCCTTCCGGTTCATAATTTTTGATGTTCTGTGTTCAGGAAACCTGCTTTCCTTATGGTGCGAATTGTGTGGCCATTTTTCTTCAAAGCACCAAAATATGGATCATATTTATATCTACTTGTGGCCCTGCCTTTTGTATATTGTAATGTCTCAGTTAAACTATGCGACTACTACATTTGATGTTTAGGAATTATCTTCTATATGAATTAGAATTCTTAACTCTTTATCTTGATTTGTAGCAATTTCATAACTGTCATTTTGGAATATATCATATTGCCACTAGCATCAAATATTTCCATAAGATTTTGAAAGTTCACTTTAGAAAACGTGCGTCGATCTGGATATTTTGTGTAATACAGTCTTTTGGCGAGAAGGCAATTTTTTGAGCTTGATCCAATGTACAGACCATATCTATATCACTTCATTCTAGAATAAATTCATTATGAAAGAAATGTAATTGATTAACAGCAACACGTTGTTGACATTTTATAGGTTTAGTCGCCATTTGCTATACTCTGTTTTTTTTTTTCGTATCTACTTTGATCGAGTTGAAATTTTCTAAATTACGTTAAAAGAAGGGAAATCCTAAAATATTTCGACTATTGACAATAGGTATACAGGGTGTTTTCTATTTTCACATAGTAGAAAAATTTATTATTCATGAGCTAGTTTTATAAAAAAGTCTATATAAACAGGGAGTTAAACTTCTTTAAAAAAGTTAAGTTTTTTATTAATATATTAAATATCTTTTATCCGAATATAGTGAAGTTTGGCAGTGTTATTTGTAGTAATAATGGGCTAATTTAGCCTTAATTAGATTGAAATATTGCTTCCAGTATCGGCTCGGGACGCATTTAAGCCAACATTATTCACAAAAAAATTTAAGCCACTGACTTTTCTTGTAACTTTTTTTTTTTTCTGATTAAACATCTAAAAATAAACTTTTTTATCTCTTGAATTTTTTTTTCGTACCTCGCTTTGTTTTCAGAAATAGAAATAAAAATCATTTTATTGCATATCTCTCGATTTTTTTTTAAATTAGGTTTTTTATTAATATCTTAAATATCCCTTATCCGATTATGGTGAAATTTGGCAGTATTATATGTGGTATAAGGGCTAATTTAGCCTTAATTATATTAAAATATTTGACCAGTCTCGGCTCGGGACGCATTTTAGCCCACATTATTAAGAAAACTATACGCCACTGACTATTCTTGTTAATTTTATATTTTTTTCAGATTAAACATCTATATATAAAACTTTTCTATCACTTTAATCCTTTTCGTATCCCGATTTGTTTTCGAGAAAAAAATAATGCGTCACACAATAACGTGAGTTATCTAGCGAACACCTGGTGAATAGACATTTAAATTGCTTACCTTGCACTTTATTATATAGGTACCCTGTGCATTGTGCTCTCATTTTTCAGTCAGTTGAACATATTTGTATTATATACTATATATTTTTACTTCCCTCATAAGTACTGTAATCGTAAAAAATCACCCTTCGAGCTTTTCTCAGATCTGTACGTTTTAGGTATATGTCGAAAAACATGTTTTTTCAATTCTGTCGGTGTGTCTGTCTGTCTGTCGTTCTGTCGGTCTGTCTCTCCGCGGCATAGCTAGAAAACAACTTACCCGATTGACTTCGAATTTCGGTCAAAAATTAAGGGTTATACGGGGATGACCTGGTAACATTTTGGTAAAAATCAAATATGGCAAAACAAAATGGTGGCCTTCTGAAATATTAAAAAAATTAGTACTAAAAAAACTACTTACCCAATTTATCTCAAATTTTGGAAAAAAAGATGGCGGAATAAAAGAGCAGCTTAGTAAAATACTTAAAAATTCAGATTAAAAAACTACTTAAGGGCCTGATTTCAAATTGTGTGCCATAAATAATTGTGGTATACAGATGAACTAGTAAAACGGTGGAACTAATTCCAGATGGCGGAACAAAATTGCGGCTAAATAAAATATTTGGAACCGTGAAAAAATCGCTCTCTCAGGTTTTACATATCTTCACGTTTTAGAATTTCTAGATGCCAAAAAATATGTTTTATCACTTGCGTCGCCGGTCTGTCTCTCAGTTCACGACATAGCTTAAAAACTACTTACGAGATTTTTAGTCATGTGGGGACGACCTATGTATTACGCAGGAATTAACTAGTACAATTTTGATACGAATCCAAGATGGCGGAACTAAATGGTGGCTGAGTAAAATATTTAAAAATTCAGCTTGGAAAACTACTTAATGGTCTGATTTCAAATTGTGTGCCATGCATAATTCTGGTATACAGATGAACTAGTAAAACTTTTGTACTAACTCAAGATGACGGAGCAAAATGGGGACTAAATATAATATATGTAATCGTGAAAAAAATCATCTTCTCAAGGTTTACATATTTTCACGTTTTAGCGTCCCTAGATGCCAAAAAATATGTTTTATGAATCCCGTCGGTTTGCCTGCCTGTCTCTCAGTTCACGGCATAACTTAAAATTTACTTATCAGAGTGACTTCAAATTTTGGTCAAAAATTAAGGGTCATATGGGGATGACCTGATGATATTTTCATAAGAATCGAATAAGCGGGATTAAGATGATTACTGAAAAAACTAATTATCCATTTTACCTCAAATTTTGCACAAAAGTCAAGTGTTATATAGAACTGAACTAGTAACAAAATGACGGCCTTTTAAAGTATTTAAAAAATCAGCCCGAAAACATTACTTATTATATAGATTCCAAATTTTGCTTCAGTGTGATATGGAGATAAACTGGTAAAGTTGCGGTACGAATTCAAGATAGCGGAACAAAACGGCGGCCAAATAAAATTTTTAAGGAATCTAAATAAACAGTTTTTTCAATTGAATTTAAATTTTGCGGAAAAATTAAATGTGATATAGGGATAAACTGATACGAATTCAAGATGACTAACAAAATGGCGACGAATAAATATCTTTTAAAAGTTAGTATATATGTGTTACTAAATGACTAGGTACTGAACTAAATTGAGTCACACTTCACTATCCCTAATAAAAGAAAATATTCATAACAAGGTAAGTTCCGGGTAAAGGAAATTTACCGATTTTTTAACTTAGAAAAATAAAAGTTTTTAAAAAACTATTCGGGATTACTGGCGCAGTCGTACCAGTATTTTCATGCGTCGTTATTGATTAGATATCGGTAAAAAATCTAACTAACCGAAAGTAAAGAACCTAACAAAACTGTTGACGATGAGGTGTCAGAACAAGTTTTGGATTATTATATTCATCATGGAACTATACCTTAAAGTGATCGATGATTGACCCAAATTCGCCCAATTCTTGCAATTGCCAGGACGTTTGTGGAAGGACCAAACAGTTGACCAAGACCCTGACCTTAAAGTATAAGAAATGTGAAAGATTGTGTGTTATCCAAGTGAAATCGATGTCTTCTTTAGATGTAAACGATATTATTAATGAATTAAATAATCTAAAACTCCAGCAACCTTCAACTGACTCTGCTTCTGTCATTCAAGAAAAATCTCTTTTTAAATAGTACCGCAGATACAAGTAATACCGTTTCGTCTGAAAATAGTAGCAATAATATGGCTTAGTTTAAACCTGAATACTTAAATTGTGTGCCAGTATTTGATGACAATCCTATTGTTCTTAATAGATATTTAGCTGTATGCTAAGGTATTTTTTTTATAAGCCAAATGAACCCGATAATTTCCGAAATATTTATTTACTTAATTCAATAATAGGTAAATTATCAAGAAACGCAAAATTAGTGCTAGGTACCGAAAACGTTTCCACTTGGAACGAATTAAAACATATCTTGAGCAGGCGTTTTGCTGATTAGCGTGATGAAGCTTGTTTAAACAGAGACTTAGGAATACTTAGGCAACAAAATAATGAAGAGCTATGTCAGTTTTACGATAGAATTTTACATATTCGAAACCTACTTTGTTCATATACTGATATACACGAAGAAAGTGGCGCTGCAAAAACTTTAAATAGAAATCTATTTAACTATTTAGCTTTGAAAACTCTTCTGTTGGGTCTTAAAGAACCATTAGGTACGACAATTCGATGTATGCGTAGAAGTGATCTCCCTCAAGCCATGTAATTTGTAATCAAGCCATGCAATTTGTAACAGAGGAATATAATACACACTATTTTCAAAACATTTCAAATTATATTCTTAACATAATAATTTTTATAAAAATGCACAATCTAATACATTCAACATGCACACACCATATTTTACAACGAACCAACATTTCCCTCACAACCTATTCCAATAAGGCCAAAATATAATTGGATACCAATAAACTTCCCAACACATTCACAAGTATTTAAATCTCGGCCAAACAATATAAATGTATTAAAACCTAATCCAAACCAGTCGTTACCAAAACCTTCTCCGATGAGTATATCAACAAGACATACAAATACAACGTTTAGACCGACACCTGGTAATCACCAAACATTGTATAATAAAAACTAATTAAAATTAAAAAATTATTTTAAGCCCAATCAGCCACATAATTTTATAGCTAAAGAACTCTATAATACGAATACTATCGGACAAAAAAATGAAACCTTGTATTATGCTGATAATATGAAAAATAATATTTATAATGTCAAAGGCGAATATATTACTAATATAACATAAAATATAAGCCACGAAACAGAAACAAACGACGTGCAACATGTAGGTCAATACCTCGAACCATATGATCGAGAAGGGTACGCTTCTCCGAGTAATGATGGAAATTTTATTGACTCTAGACGACCACGAAATATAATGCTCGAGATAATATCATTCAACAATACTAATATTTTATCATATATTATATTCCCTGAATTTAATTTAAAATTTTTAATAGATACCGTATCAACAAAATCATTTCAACAATCAGCACACAAGTGCAGTGTAAAAATTCCAGCGTCTTCCATATTTAAATTACCAAGAAATAAATACTTTTACTTTATTCAAATTTCATAATGTATTCGACGGATTAATAGGACTTGACAGTTTACGAGAACTGCAAGCTAACATTAATTATGATAAAGGTTTTCTTTTAACTCCAACTTTTAGGATTGCAATTTTACAAAACCCAAACCCAGATAAATAATATAACTATTTCAGCACGTACAGAGCAAGTCGTGAAAATCAAAACCGACATACAACAAGGTGATATAATAGCCCCGTATCAAAAGTTACATAACTGCGAAATTCGAAATTGTTTCATAATCGCAAAAGACGGTTATGCCTTAACCCCGATTTTCAATAGTGTATACCAACTCATAGCATCACATATTTCCGAACCTCTCATTGTAGAAAAATTTGCTAGTCAGAATATTGAAAATATGGAGTAACAACAAACATTTTCTGACATCAATTAATTTTGACCCCAACCAAATTCGTACTAACCATCCTAACAAAATAGAAAAGACAAACATTTTACAACTCTTTCAAGAATTTCCGGACATTTTTATTATAAAAACATGCCTTAAACATTTACAAATCAAATTAAACATTAAATTAAAACTACAGACGAACAACCTATATATACCAAAACATATAGGTAACCTTTTGTACATAAGAAATAAGTTGAAACACAAATAAATAAAAATGTTAACCAAAAAATCATTCATCCAAGTAATTCTCCGTGCTCTTGGCCAATATGAGTAGTACCAAAAAAGGCCGATGCTTCAGGAAAACAAAAATGGCGGGTTGTAGTAGATTTCCAAAAAATTAATAAAAAAAAGTGTCGATGACAAATATCCCCTCTCTAATATTAACGATTTACTATATAAACTTGGCAAATGTCAATATTTCACAACCCTTGACTTCGTCAGCGGGTTTTACCAGATCGAAATAAATGAAAACGATTTACTTAAGACGGCACCACTGAAAATGGGCATTTCGATATTACTCGCATTCCATTTGGCCTCAAAAACGCACCAGCAATCGTTCAAAGGGTCGTGGAGAGTATACTTCGGGAATCCAAAACGAAAAGTGCCTCGTATACCTCGACAATATTATGGTATTTTCAAGATCACTGCATGAAAATCTTGAACGGCTTAGGTCAGTTTTTGAAAGGTTAGGCGAGTCTAACTTTAAAATAAATTTAGATAAGAGCGAATTTCTAAGACGAGAGGTAGCATATTTGGGTCACATAGTAAAGCCTGATGGAGTACGACCTACAGACAAGATTCAGACCATAAAAAATTACTCAATACCAAGGACCACAAAGCAAATTAAGAGATCTCTTGTTGTATTAGGGTATTATAGACGATTTATTAACAACTTTCCAAAAATCACCAAAATGTCTAAAAAGTTGCAAAAATAGAACATAACCAGGACTTCATTAACTATGTCGAAACATGTAAAACTTTAATAATTAACCAACCTGTCCTACAGTAGCCTGACTTCTCGAAACCATTCAATTTAACGTGCGATGTTAGTAATGTAGCCCTAGGTGCCGTCCTATCACAATGAAATATAGGCCAAGACCTACCGGTAGCGTACGCGTCACGGACCCTTAATTACTTAAAAACTTGACTATAGAAAAAGAGTGGCTTTGTTTAGAACGGGCAACAAAATACTTTCGACCGTATTTGTTAGGACGTAATAATATTCATATTATCATTACAGACTATAAACCCTTCCAATAGCTTTTTAGTTTAAAGAACCCCAACTCCAAACTATTACGAAGGCGAATCAAATTAGAAGAACATGATCATAAAACTATTTATAAAAAGGGAAAGCTAAATACCAGTGCAGACACCCTGAGTAGAGACAGATCAGATAGATAGGGAGTATGAAGGGGTGACTTGCGCCAACCTATTACTTAGGCCTCTCAGGTGGGCTCATTGTAACCTCGTTCGGAGTTTTATTCATCGAGACAGCCAACAGCATTGATGTAGTTTAGCACCGTTGCGGCCGAGCATCCTCCGATTGTCCATTTCTGGCCATCTTTCCCCCATAATGGATTCTCTGGTATTTACAAGAGCTGGGCAGTAACACAGAACATGTTCAGCAGTCTCGTCATCCTCGTTGCGCCACCTACAACTTGGATCCGGGAGGACACCCAGGGTATGAAGATAGGGGATAGCTGCGCGAAGGGTTCAGGGCCGCATGGTTTGCCCTTTGCTCCGTTACGCGCCAACCTATCTGCTTTTTCATTTCTCTCGATTCCACTATGTCCCTTAATCCAGGAAACTGTGACCGTATTCCTCTTTTCCTTTTTTCCACACCACAGGTCAAAGGTACGCAGTCTGATTGCCGTCCTCTCTGCCTCGCCTTTTAGAAATACATCAAGAGGCGGCAAGCACAGCAGTACCTGCATTGCCATGGTACGTGTGGATCTCATAGCGCATGTAACCGTTAGGCACGCTAATCTCTGTAGCTGTTGCATTTTATTCTGTGCTACAACTTTGGCTTCGGTCTGCTGCCAGAAACCTCTGGTGGCCTTCTTTGATTTTTCACTTAAGTATTTCTTCCAATTTAGGGTGCTATCCAGGAGGACTCCCAGATACTTGACCTCTTTAGACAGACCGAGCTGCGTACCGAACAGAAAAGGTGGTCTTACGTTGACGACCAGCTTTCTTTCACAGAGAGTGCGTTATCTGTACACCATCTTTCTACTAGTTCTACTAGTTTTAACGCATCCTGCATGGTTTCACACAGGACGTTTTCAAATTTTCCTGTTAACAAAATAGTGATATCGTCTGCATAATCGGTTGTGTATAATTCGTGTTCATTAAAATTTTTAATGAGGCTGTTGACTACCATGTTCCAAAGAAGTTGAGATAGCACGTCACCCTGAGGGCAGCCTCTGCTCACAAGCGCTCTAGTCGTGGTGTTACTGCAACCCCACACCATATGGTGTGCGTTTGCATCACAGCCAACGATAAGGTCTAATTTATCCCTCTCACATCACTGCACGACTGTTGCAAGTTCAGTGGAAGAGAACGGTTCTCCAGGATCCTGTGGGAGATATGCAGAGGTCAGGGTGACCTCCACCCAGTCAATTCCTTCAGTGTAGACTGTGCCTTGGAGGCCACCGAGCCAACGTACTTTATTTTCCATTACCCAGGGATCTTGAATTAAAGCGATGGTGTTATATTTGCCAAGGTGGCGTTGCATATTTGCCATCGCCTCCCGGCAGTGTTGGAGGTTTTTCTGAGTCTCTCGTAGTTGTCACGGGGCTGCGCTCTGGTGGCAGTCCCGAGGAGGGGGACCTATCCGAGGTCTGATCAGGGAGATTAGTCCTTAGGGCAGCGGCTTCCCCCGAGGTTGGTACTGTTGGAGCAAGCTCTGTGTTTTGAGGTCGAGGGGTGGCCTCGCTTATTTTGATTTTTAAGGTGCTGAATTTATAACTCAGTCTCCCATCTTTCCTTTTGACAACGTAAAGATCTTCTGGTGGGCCAGCTATTCATATTGATGTTTTGACCAACTGGGGAAACTTGTCCGCTGGAATTGCTTCCAGGCTGGCTCCCTCCCAAAATGGGAGAAGTTTAGCCGCACCAGTTAGTCTGCCGACAGTTGGTCGTTTGCGGTGATCCTCAGGATATCTCCGCTGTGGTTAAACCCACCACTAATGGTTGGTGGAACCGGAAATTGGTCGTTCCCATGGCATCGCCCCGGCGCACCACAGCCATCCTGAGATGGCTAGCGGCTGCCGCGGCAAAACTCCCTGGAAGACCAGTTCTCTGGGATTTCGATTCCCCTCTGATCCATCCGACGGTATCCTCTTTTTGGATGAGGTTCTACCTCCAGTTTACATGGAAATCCTGGCCGAAGCGGCGTGTTGTCCCCACTTCAGGAAAGCTCAACTGCCAGGATCCCTTCATCCCACTTACGGGTTTCCACGCACGGCACACACGTGGGTGGTCATTTGAGTGCCAAAGACGCGACCACAACATTCTAAGGCTATTGCATGTATTAACAGCGTGTATACATCGACTTTTTATCGACCTCCCAGTCTAGATCCGCAGGATTTACTTTCGGCAGGGCCACCACGAGCAGGATGTAGTCTGAGACTATACACCTCCAATCTTGTTGGCTTGTTGGAAGTATCCTGCGGTGTTGAAGTTAACTCCCTATGGAAGTGCAATGCCCCAGAGGTGGAGCTTCCGTGTGAGGGCCGTAGACCCCTGGTGCCAGAAGCTGCACCCGATTGAGCTCAAACTTCTGACTCCTCAACCCTTGAATAGAATCGAAATGCGCACTAAAGAAACTGATGAAACATCGTATCCTAATATAAACGACTTCAATAAGAAATTAGAAGAAGAACCGAATACAAACAATAACACTACAATGACAAAAATTTGGATCAAATATCACTAGTGCTCCAATACCAATAACGAACAAGTAGGTGTCTCAATAATCGGAAAAACTGTTAACTATGGCGCTAATCAAATAATAATTTCGCAAGTCGTACACTCACCAGCAAAGCCGAGAAGACTCATACTATTTGAAAAGAAAGAACGTCTTGTAATGCAATTATCAGAAAATAATTTTGAGAATTACATATTACATTTTAATTAGTATTTCGAAGATCAATCCATCTACGAACATTTTTGTGAATCAGTAAGCATATATTTTAGATGGCTATCTCTTAGATTTAAAAGATGTCTCACAGAAATTGATAGTTTTTCTGGATATGCACAAGCATATCATTTGCAAGCATTATCTGGTACAGAAATATCGGATAATGTAATAACTTTTTTTTTCACATCAAGTAATATCCACCAAAATTATTGTTCACAACGGAACAGAATTCAAAATTACTGTTGTGACAGAACTATAACAACTTCAAAAATAAAAGTACATTTTTGTTCCCCTCAACATCTGCAATAAAACGGTGTCATTAAACGGGTTCATTCCTCCTTATCCGAATAAGTAAGAAGACAGCTCTTGTCACGTAAAACTCCTAAATTTTGACAAAAATCCCTCTATATGTGAAAGCAAACCGAAGTCGAATTCACTGACCCAATTATCAATTAAGTAGATCAAACTGGTTGGTTCTTCCCGCTAAACAGGCAATTAAATTTAAATGCGCAAGCCAAGAAGAAATCCAAAATATTATAGGCACTTACTTATGCCAAATTCCAAACATATTTAAAATCGCTGTAAACTCAGTAATATAAAATTAATGAATAAAGGAATATATCAACTATACACAACAGTCTATCCTCTTTCCGGACTTCGAAAGTTCAACAACGTTCCTGCCTACTTTGAATTTAAGTTTTCATATACAGGACTTGAAGTTGAATGAACTACATCTACTAAGAATAGAAATTAAAGAAAACCAACCTTATTTATCTTCCAAGGAAATAAGAAGGCTTCCAAGCATAAAAACCATACTCATATATATAGTACTAATCATCAGCAGCCTATTCCTAGTGTACAAGAAGATTATGCAAAAATTTAAGAAAAATTACGTACTCAGAGAATACGCCGAAATTCAACTACCCGGATAAATTATGGGAGTTGAATCTATGGGTGCAGGAGTTATCTAGCGAACACCTGCTGAATAGACATTGTACACCGTGTTCCAATTATGCTCTCATTTTTCAGTCAGTTGAACATATTTGTATCATATACAAATATTTTCAATATTGTTACTTAGAAAACTAAATGTTTTTTTAAATATTATTCGCCTGAAACGATTAGTTAACTCGTGTTTAAACTAAGTGTGCTATGTTGCTATGCATGAAACCATTAAAACAATTAATTTTTTGTAATGTTTGACATTTGTCAAGTTAGTCTAGATTTAGCTTTAAAAAAAAATCTAAAATTTGATACACATCTATGATTAGCAATGTACTTCTAATTTGTGCAACTAATGCACAGAATCATATATACCGGGTGTCCGGGAAAATGTGGGAGATCTCTCGGACTCAGATAGAACATTAAAAAATAAGATGACAAGTTCCCATAAATTTTTTTCCTAGCGGCCCTCCCTAGGGAGATATAAAGAACCCCACTGTAAATCGGTTTTTCTAGAATAACTTTTAAACGACTCAATATAATTTAACGAAAATTTAATATGATAGACAGTAGTAAGGACCTCTCAAAATACTCCCTTAAAACATAATTAGCTTGTTTAGTTTACCAGGGACGGACTAGATTGTACATTTTAACGCTCAAATTTTTAACACCCTGTATGATAAGGAGTTAAAAAAAATAAATTTGGATACCTTGAACATTAAGCTAAAGAAAAGGTACTCTTGTTCATTGTCGATAAAATGAACCGTTTTCGAGAAAAAAAATAATAAAAGTATTAATGTTTTATTATTGTTTATTTATCAGTATTAAAGAATGCACTTTTTTACAAACGTTACTATGGTACGAAATAAATAATCTCGCATTGACGTGTGCATTTGAAATCTTCTTGACACGTTGATCTTTTTGTACCTACTTCGATATTAATTTATTAAATTTTGAATACCTTGGTAAATTTAATTCGATAATGGGATACACATTTAGTGAGTATGCAGATATGCATCTTATGTACGGACTTGCATCTTGCAATGCTTATGAAGCAAGAAGGTTGTATGGAGAAAGATATCCTAATCGCAATATTCCAAATGAGAAAACATTTCAGCGAATTGACCAACGTCTAAGAGAAACTGGTGGGCAATTCTCAATTAATAAGGTAACATTATTGACGTTCATTAATTATTTTTAGGAAGTTTTGGGAAAAGGAGTACTGATGCTGGTGTGAGGAGAACAGTACGTACGGTGCAATTGGAGGAAGATATTTTGGATACTGTAGCTGATACTCCCTCAATAAGCACTCCAATATTAGCCGCGCAGCTTCATGTGTCAAAAAGTACAGTTGCTGAAGTACTTAAAGAACAGTTGTTATACCCTTATCATCTGCAAAAAGTGCATCAACTACTTCCTGAAGATTTTCCTCGAAGAATCCAGTTCGCAAACTGGTTGTTAGATCAACAACGAACAAACCCAAACTTCATTAGCATTATTCTTTTTACCGATGAAGCAGGATTTACCAAAGATGGTATTGTAAATTTACATAACTCGCATGTATGGGCTGATGAAAACCCTCATGCCACTGTCGTTCATCATCATCAACATCAGTTTCAATCCATTAATGTTTGGGCAGGAATAATCGGCAATTTTTTCATTGGACCATGCGTATTACCGGCACGATTGAATGGTGAACTTTATTTAGAGTTCCTTCAGAACGCTTTTCTAGATTCAATAGAGCATTTGCCACTTGAAACCCGCCAAAGGATGCATTTTATGCATGATGGAGCCCCACCCCATTTTAGCGTTGCTGTACGGGACCACCTAAATAACGTCTATGGAAACCGTTGGATAGGCAGAGGAGGTCCCATTGCCTGGCCTCCACGGTCTCCCGACCTAACGCCAATGGATTTCTACCTGTGGGGTCATCTCAAAACCTTGGTGTATTCCTCTCCGGTTGCTACTAGGGAGGAACTTTTACAGAGAATCACGTTTCATTGCGATATGATAAGGAACAATGCTGGGTTGTTGTGGCGAGTACAGCAGTCCTCTATTCGTCGTGCCCGCGAGTGCATCACAAATCACGGAGCACATGTTGAACCCACTTATGAAGTTTTTAATTGACTTTTTTCTATTTAGCGTATTAGGTTGTTCAGGATCAAAACATATTTAATACTCCCAAAGTTGTATTCTTTTATTATTTTTTTTTCTCGAAAACGGTTCATTTTATCGACAATGAACAAGAGCACCTTTTCTTTAGCTTAATGTTCAAGGTATCCAAATTTATTTTTTTTAACTCCTTATCATACAGGGTGTTAAAAATTTGAGCGTTAAAATGTACAATCTAGTCCGTCCCTGGTAAACTAAACAAGCTAATTATGTTTTAAGGGAAGCATTTTGAGAGGTCCTTACTACTGTTTATCATATTAAATTTTCGTTAAATTATATTGAGTCGTTTAAAAGTTATTCTAGAAAAACCGATTTCCAGTGGGGTCCTTTAGGGGGCCGTATCTCCGTAGGGAGGGCCGCTAGGAAAAAAATTTAGGGGAACTTGTCATCTTATTTTTTAATGTTCTATCTGAGTCCGAGAGATCTCCCACATTTTCCCGGACACCCTGTATATATATATATATATATATATATATATATATATATATATATATATATATATATATATATATATATATATATATATATATATATATATATATATATATATATATATATATATATATATATATATATATATATATATATATATATATTTATAGATATATTTATATATATATATATATATATATATATATATATATATATATATATATATATATATATATATATATATATATATATATATATATATATATATATATATATGCCACTTCCCGACTTAGGCAGAGTGTTATATATATATATATATATATATATATATATATATATATATATATATATATATATATATATATATATATATATATATATATATATATATGCACTTCCCGACTTAGGCAGAGTGTTGGGTGATGCCGTAAGATATTTTCCACAACGAGCTGATGGTGAAGCGATTGGCGCCACCAGCCGGAGTACTACCAATTCGAAACAATTAAAGATCAATTTTAATACTCAGGAATACCCCTCTTTTGAAGAGACGTACCGCCAAAAAAGAATGCGGACATGGACTCTGGAAATAGCACCCATCAATGACAGTTTCAAAAGATACTTTATTGTTAAAACAACACAAGGAAGTTTTGCAGATCTGAATTCATTAACCATTTTTAGGATCTCATATAGATGTCAAAAGATTAAGAGATGGTATACCCCTAATTAAAGCTAAAAATCTTGAGTCTTCCAATTAGTTTAAAGAAATACGTCGTCTTAAAGTTTCCTCTAATCCCTATAGATCCTTAAATTATGTCAGGGGAGTCAGAGGTGGAAAGGTTCTCAGAGCAAGGAGTAATTTATACTAGACCTTCAAAACCACAGTTAACGCTGGATGGTTAAAACTTAAAGTTAGACAATACATTCCTTTCCCTCTAAGTTGCTTCAATTGCCAAAAGTTCGGACATCTTTGGTCTACGTGTTCCAATATTCACATCTGTCCTTCATCCGGAAAGCAAACGCACCTTGATAGTGAATGTCCCCCGCCCTCCTCTAACATGCGTTAATTGTTCATGTGACCACTCGCCTCGATATGAAGTCCAATATATAAGGTTTTTATTTTATTTTTCCTAAAACAACACAAATATTCCCTTAAATCTTGCAAGTAACATAATTGAAATAAAATGGGATGAAATCAAAAAATATACTGTGTTACCTTTAAATGAATTCCTAGCAGCAGTTGAACTTACCCTAAATTCAACGTATTTTCTTTACAATAATAATTTTTTCAACAAATTGATATTTGTGCTATGGGTTCGAGTATCTCAAGTGCAATCGCCCAACTAGTTTTGGAAGACCTTGAGGAAACTATAATTCCCCAATTAAAATTTGAAATGACATTTTTGAATATAGAGAAAGTTCGATAAGTAAAGCCAAACATGCGCTCCTAGAAAATTGTTATCCTCAACGTTTAATCAAAAAAATTTTTAAGCAGAGAATACATAAATTTTATAATAAAACAAATGTAATTTCCAAAAAAAATAATAAAAGCAATTTTTTAACGTTACCATATGTACAAGGTTTGTCCGAACAGATGAAGCATTTATTTGCCAAATATAACATAAATGTGGCTCATAAAGGTCTTAATTTACTTAATAAAAATTTTAGCGTTCTAAAAAGCAAAACACCCAATTTAAAAAGAAGCAACGTTGTGTATGAGATCCCATGTAGTGACTGCTGTGGAGTTTACATTGGCCAAACTACTCAGTATTTAAAAACAAGGCTAAATTCACATAAATACGACAAGGGAAACCCCACAGCGCTCACTAAACACGAAAATCAAACCAACCATAAATTTAATTTTTCCAAGGTAAGAATTTTAAAAACGGAAAAGAGAGATATATGAATCTATTGAAATCGGGAAAAATAAAAATGCCATTAATGACAAAAAAGATGTTAATTTAGTAAACAAAATTTTTTCCAACATCATCTAAGTTCTCCAAATCTGTTTAAAATAAATAAATATTTAAATAATAAAAACTCTCCGGTAACCACTAAAAAAGTATTATGATAAGAATGAATTCCAACACTATATATTTCAGTTAGTCTGCAATAGATGTTCTGTGTTTGTATTTGTTTGACAAAATGACAATGTGCTATGTGTATTTTACTTTGCTTAAATGTTAATTGGTGTTATTGACCTTTTGATTTACGTCTCATGGTAAGATAATTTTCGATTTTTTAAACTTTTAGATTGTTTGCTTTTTGCAATCTGTTTTAGGAAAAATAAAATAAAAACATTTTTGAAAAAGACATGGAACTACCTGTCGAAACGTCAAATTAAATGAAATATGACAAATAATTAAAAAATCGTTTTAATTTTATGAACACGCATCCCAAGAAAAGAAGTACCTAATTACTATATATATATATATATATATATATATATATATATATATATATATATATATATATATATATATATATATATATATATATATATATATATATATATATATATATATATATATATATATATATATATATATATATATATATATATATATATATATATATATATATATATATATATTACAATTAAATATCTACAGTAATATACTAAATGTATATTTAAGAATAAAGAATAAATATAAAAATCTGATACTTACCTAAGTATATCAGATATTTATATTTAATTTTCTCTTTACTTTTGCGAGTTCATCCAATACCTCATCGGACGATATTACTATTTCTGGATGGATATTTAAAAGTGCCAAGCCATTTAATAGTGTACTGGTAGTATCTCGTAAGTAAGTAAGTAGCCTACGCAATGTTGAAAATGATCTTTCATTCGTGCAACTTACAACAGGAAGTACCGAAAATATTTCTAACAGAATTTTGATATTGGGATAAATCAGTTCGCTACACGATATGAAAGCTTCAATGGCGTTTTTAAATCCTGTTTGGTGATTTGTAACTATGTTTTTTTACTATAATTTAAACTCAGTCACTCAACTGGATTACAGATAGAATCATAGAGAGATCCTGCGTCACTAGATGTTGTAGAATCGGACCAAGTCGACATTCAGAAAATAAAACTTCCTTTGGTAACACCCTTAAAAATAACACTTCTCTAACCCAATCTCCAATTCTCAACCTCCCACCTCTCTCTCGTTTCCAACTTGCACTTCCTTCCCTTCTTCATTTTTCCTTCCTTCCTATACACAACCTACCCCAAAATCCTCAAGTTTCATACACTCTCCTTCAACATCTAAAAACATAATACCCTTGAACCTTTCTTCTGGAAGTTCTACTCTCTCTTGTATCAAAACATCCCATTAAGGTTAACACAGAGTCTTCCTCCGATTCATCTATCACTTCAACTCTTATAGAATTTCATCTAGAGATAAACATGTCTCCAAAGATCACAAAAAATCCCATAAATAAAATCTTCTCTCCTAATATTCTACAAAGGAATATGCCTAAGGAATCATTTAGAAGACTTATTATTTCTAGACTAATACCATCAATTATTTTAATTCAAGAAACTAACCTTTTATCTAACAATCACTTCAATTTGAAGCATTTCAATTTATGAATTATAATATATATATATATATATATATATATATATATATATTTATTTATTTATTGCTTTACTGTTACAGAGTAGCGTATAATAATTACAATGATATTATATTAAATTATAAAATGTTACCACTATCTATAACAAAGGCAGAGTTCGCACTCACCGCTTTCACGGAGCGCTTTTCCACTCAACCCAAATCTACGATGTAAAGATCCATTCGATGTCCTGTTGCTCCCAAAGGCTAATCACAAAGACTACTTGACAAATGTGGAAAGTAAATGGAATATGATGGACTGCGCAAAGATCTTTACTCGTGATAAGATAAAGACTGAAATGTGCAAAACACCCTAGAAGCTCTTTACCTACATTTAGCATATAAAACTACGTGTAAACCTAATGTAAATATAATAATGCACACTTTATACAGTAAAAAGCAATGAATGTAAAAGAGAGCAGGAGAAACAATACAATAGCAGATACCAGCAAATAGCGAGAAAAGCATAATAAAAATCTACAAACTATTATTTAACCAGTCCTTGAGACGTTTCTTAAAAACAATTAGCGAAAGGTTTTTGATGTTCGCGGGAATTTCGTTATATACTTTAGCAATATTATAGCTAAATGATCCACAGAATTGAGCGGTTCTATGTGTTGGAATAGTCAGTTGGTCTTATGCCGAATATTTATCGTATGGACTGAACTGCGAAATTTTAATTTGTCGTAAAGATATGTAGGCTTTTTCTTTGAAATAATTTTATAATAAAAGACTGAACAGTGTAATGTTCTGCGATCCACCATATTAAGCCATCCCAAGCTCCTGAGGGACAATGATACGTGATCTCTCCTTTTAAGACCACAAATAAGCCGGATACAAGCGTTCTGAACAAGTTGCAGTCGCCGGGCGTCTGCCTGAATTATGTTAGGTCCATAAACAACATCGCCATAGTTCAAGTGGGAGAGAACCATAGCTTCGCAGAGAATTAGGCGACATTTCTTATTTAGTAAGTGCCTGTTAAGGTAGATCATTTTCAAGTTCATAAACGCTCTTCTGATAACAGCAGAGACGTGTTCCGAAAATCTCATTCTGCAATCCAAAACCAAACCCAGATTTTTTTAACTCTCCTTCAAAGAAAGATGCACTCCATTCATCGAAACGTCGATGCAGGGTAGGCATCTTAAGCGGGCTGCAGACCCTCCAAACAGAAACATGCATGACTTAGAGGCATTCAAAGTCAAGCAGTATTTTCGAGAGATGTAACAAAGAGATGACAGATCCTGATTGATTTTGTTGCATGCTTCAGTCAAGGTGTCCTCAGAAAATGAAAAATAGACCTGCGTATCATCGGCATACATATGATATCTACAAAATCGCAGAACTTTAGGGAACTGAGAAGTGTACAGAGAGAAGAGCAAAGGGCCGAGTATGGAACCCTGAGGTACCCCGCAAGTTATGTAGGAGGGTTCAGATATTTTTCCACACAGCTTAACCGATTGAGATCTGTTGTGTAAGTATGAATGTAAAAGATCTGATGAACCCCTCGAGAAACCCAAATAGTTTAAAAGAGCCAGCATCAAGCTATGATTTATGCGATTAAACGCTTTCGAGTAATCAAGCAGGACTAATAATGTCAGTCTGCCCCTATCTGATTCAATCTGGATGTCATCTGTGACCTTAGTTAATGCCGAAACACAGCTGTGATTATTGCGAAATCCTGATTGAAACTCAGGGAGTATGGAGTTTTCCTCCACGAATGTCCTGATTTGACATTCCCAAATTTTTTCTAATACTTTAGAGAGCACGCATAATAAACTAATTGGTCTCAGGTCTTGAAAGTCCTTAGTATCAGCTTTTTTAGCTAGAGGAAAAACGTGTGTTGACTTCCAAAGCGCCGGAAACGTGCTATGAGCTGTGCAAAAATTAAATATGTGTTCAATCACTGGAAGGACACGAGAGCAACAGTAAAGGAGGATATTCGTGCTTATACCATCTGGTCCAACGGAGTTATTGAGAGGAGAGTGCGATAAATTTCTAGTTCACTTGTCGGTTCAAATGAAAATTGATTTCCTATTAACTTGTTATTTGCCAGATAATCCATTGTCTCTGCATCCGGATTTAGGTTGGAAATGGCACTCAAAAAATAATTATGTATCTTCTGTGGATCAGACAGGTGCTCAGGCAGTTTATTATTGGGTCTTGTAGTAAGTATGTTCAGCTTCTTTACCTCCCTCCAGAACACCTTGCCATCCTCAGAAGAGATCTTATATTCAAAATAGGCCCTTTTTCTCTCTTAACTGCGTGGTTGATTTCATTTCTCAAAGCTTTATAGAAATTCCAGTCCTCAGGTCTCTTGTGCTGTTTAAATTTAAGTAAGGCTTTATCGCGTCTGCGCTTGAGCAACTTCAAAGCATTGGTTAGCCCAGGTGCCGAATTCTTTGAAATACGAACGGTTTTTATAGGAGCATAATAATGAAAAAGTATAATTGAGTTGAATCGAGAAATCTTTAAATAAATATCATCGGCGTAATAAACGGGCAAAAAGTTCATCAAATTCAAATCCTGGGTAAACTCGTTAAGGTCACTATTATTAAGATTTCGGGAAGTATGTAAAAATTGAGTTATTTTAAATTTTAAACTTGGAATTAAACAGGATACAAGATGATGATCAGATATTTCATTAGAAGCGGATACTTGGGAAGTAATTTTAGGTATGTTATTTGAACAGAACAAAACATCCAGGAGTTTGGCACTGTGTGAAGTATATCGAGTTGGTTCCTTCACTAACTGACCTAGATCGAATGACTCCAGCAGCGAATAAAAATCTTTTGTGGACTTGTTTTCGAAATCTAGCATATCAATGTTTAAATCCCCTGCGCCAATCAAGAATTCGAACTCAGGTATCAAAATACCAAGGACAGTCTCCAGTTCTCCGAGAAAGTCACCAATAGAAGAGCCCGGGGGTCGATACAACGAGCCCACAGCATAGCGGCGTTTTAAATGTTTTATTGATATCCATATCTGTTCAGTACGGTCAATGCCACCAAGAATAACAACGTTCGACTCTATGCAGTTGCGGACATAGATCGCAACGCCACCTCCTCTGCCCGTAGATCTATCTTTACGATGCAGCCGATATCCCTGCATTGCCACCAGATCATCTGTTACACCTGCATGTAGCCAGGTCTCAGAGATCGTGACAATATCATACTTGTTACAGACAACGTCTCTAAATGTGTTAAAATTTGCTGGTAGCGAACGAGCATTAACGTGACATACTTTAAGAGCCATCGTCCTATACATAAAATAAGGTATTTATGTTTCATAAGAAGATAATAATTTCTGTTCAAAATATTTAAACTACAAGTATTTATGCCAACAAAAAATATTTGAACATTGCGTTGTAATAAAAAATACAAATGCCTAGTGTACAGTAGTGAATGGTGTACAGTCAATACATACGCGTGGACGATAGAAAATACCATTCAATGATGGAGCAGTACCATGCAACTATATAGACTTTACAATACTATTATTATTAAAAGCAAACTGGGATTAATCTTTTTACACATTAAAGTTATACAAAAAAAAACGTAAAAAAAATTAAAAATAGTCACAATAAAAAATGTAAAAACTGACAATACCTACAATTTACATAATATTATACTAATCCAAAAAAAGAAAGACAGAAAAAAAAAAGTTCATCAATTGAAATATACATTTTTAACCGTGGTCCTTGAACGAGTAGTTCTCTTTGATGGATTTGTGTTTGCTGATATATTATCCTTAAATTTGCGCTTTGTACCGTTTAATTCGGAACTAGTTGATCTAACTTCTTCTCCCTGGTTTTGAATCACAGGCTGCAGAAGCACAGATTGTATAACCGCTGCGCCGATGTCCTGATTGTTAGTAGCCTCTATTGGTAATGCTGGCGTTATATGATTTGTTGGCTTTTTTCTGGCCTGGCTTTCGGATTTTTCGAGCTGTATCAAATCCTTGTATGTAAATTCATCACCATTCACAACCAAGATATTGTTCTTTATATTCGCGTCAAAATTATTTGATCGAGCTTTTTTTAGATGGGAGTATAGTACCTTTCTCTGTTCGTAGTCCTCAGGTATTAAATCTTTTTTGACGTAAATGGTTGTACCTTTGAGCTCCTTAGATTTGCTAAGGATGTCAACTTTAAGGTTATAGTTTACGACTTCAACTAATAGGGGTCTAACTTGCTTCTTACGTGACTTTCCAATACGATAACTGTCTCTCAGATCAGCGAAACGACAATCAATATGCAATTTGTTATTAATTAAATTAAGGAGATTTTGTAAGTCCGCAAGTGGATTTGTTTGT
>JAUTXW010000755.1:0-245338 GCA_030620095.1 Kuschelorhynchus macadamiae | reverse complement strand
GGAGAAAAAAATGAAAAATTATCTAAAATTACATTCATTTGACGATTCTAAGCACCAAATCCACTTGCATATATATCTAAAAAATCTAACTACAAACATATTTGATGCAAGTACTCCTGGTTCAATTCGCTTTTCCTAATAAGATATATCATTGCAAGCGATTTAAATTATTCAAATTGATTTCATGCCATTTAATACCCACACGAAAAAGATCGTTCGTAGATTGATTCTGTCGATGCCAAAACTTCTTGGGGACCACTAACCACTGCGCAGGATACCTACACTCTGCTTACGGCGCACAGTGTTTTATAGAATACGGGATGTGGGACAAAAATCGAAAATCTTCCTAAATGTAAACAAAAGATAAAAATAACCTACTAGTTATACTAAATACTAAACTACTACTAAATACAATATATCAATACAAATAATTGAAAAATATATTTATATATACAGGGTATGCACTGTTATAAGTCTAAAATAAGTACATAAAATTATAAATTAGGAGAAGGGGGAACTAAAGAACACTAAAACATCTAATTCACGACGTTTCGTGGATTTATTCTCGTTTCTTTAAGTGTTGATAAACCGAGATATTTTAGTATTTCACTAACCCCCCCCAGTCCTAAATCTACAAACCTGTTCGAACATAACTACTGTTTTAAATTTAAACAAAACACCTTTTGAAATAGTTTTTTTTATTTAATAATAATTTATATTATTAATATTAGTATTTACAACGTATAGATAAAAAAAGATTGCAATACTGTATTAAATCTTCTAAACGTTTATTATTTAAAATTTCTACTAATTTCATTATGCAGTATGTCTAACTAAAATCTGGACTCCTCCCCTTAACTTTCGATGGATCGGTATAATTTTATGAAAATTTGAGAGTCTTAGTATAGCAACATAAACCAACAACAATTTTAAGCGAGAAATGACATATAAAAATGTCAAACTGACAGCTTGGCACTATTTTGAGAAAACAAGATTAAATTGTAAGGGATCGAGTGATATCTTATTTGTTGCTTGTTCGCTGTTATTATATCCTTCCAGTTTGAAGTCGCTTTCCCAAATAAAATGGCTCCATGGATTTCTAAAATTTTGACATGGCGCCATTTTACTTAAGTGACATCGACTTCAAACTTGCAGACTATAATAAAGGTAAAAAGATCTTTCAAATAAGGTATCACTCGATCCCCCTTTCTAACCAAATGATTCGAAAGTTAAGGGGCTCTCCTGACTTTAGACACGCACTGTATGTACCAATTCGTTATTTTCTATGTATGTACCTTATTCGTTATTTTCTTCATCATTTTCTAATAGCATTGAAAGGTCACAATAGCTTAAGATAAAGATCACATAGCTTAAAGATATAGATCTCCAAAAACCCTTTTGGACCTACCTTAAGATTTTTCAAGATTATTAGTAACAACTACAAGTTGTTTTAATTGCAATTTATTCATTAAGTTCTGTGGTAAGCTACTTGTATCGTTTAGTCAAGCAGCATGTCGTTTCTCGAAACGCGAACGAGTTCTATTACAGCCCTTGTGGTATTTAAATTAACCCATATTGGTATTTAAATTAAAACAAAAATATATGCTAATACTTTTCATGTATTTTTCTACCTCCTCGTTATTCTTGATATAATCTTGGCTATATTTAAAAATTCTTTTATTTTGCATTTTTTTTTAAGTTGCATTTCCCCAAAAAAATTATTTAAATTTTAAGGGCAGTTTGGGGCAGATTCTCATTGCAAAATTAGAGAGTATATATTACAAAGCTTTAAACAAGGCAAAATTCACCGAGGTGTTTTTGAAGGTATTTTGGAAAAATCTTGATTAGTTTAGAGTTGTTTATTTTTCATTTAATAACATAAAAATAATTAAATGTATTAATAAAAACCTTACGAAAGTATTTTTTCCTTAAAAAATTATAATAATAAAATGTATACCTTTATTAATTTTATCCATAATTTGCACAATTAAATTGAGTACCTTTTTTACAATAAATCAACAGGTTAACACAAGCAAATACGACAATCGCCAAACAGCAGATGATGCAAAGATAATTGTAATATTTTGTCAGCCTACTACGACAAAACTAGCGGGTTGCTACGGCAAATTTTAATCTTTTCGATATATTTGGACTTATTTTTCTCTAGATACATTAAAATTTAGGTGGAAACCGATGATAAATTTTTCGACTTTTGTCCATTGCATGAAACACTGTGCGGCGCGGCGCAGTGACAAATCCTTATATGGTCTTTACTAGTCTGACTTCGAATTTATTTTTAGGTCGTTCCTGTGAACATACAGTAAACATTAAGATGCCCTTCAATTTATATCAAATATATTTTATATCTATGTCCGTCCACTAGTCCTTTTTTTCTGTCGCTTTTTCGAATCTTCTACCAAATGCTACTCTTAATACGTAGAAGAATTTAAAATGGTTGTGGAATTAACTATTGATGTTACTTGATATTGTGAAAATGTAAATACGTAAATGTTTAATTTATTGTAGTACTTAAGATATGCGTGCTGAGAAAATATCATATGATATAAAAAAAAACGATTTTTTTGGAAACAACAAATAATTTATGACATTTTTTCAGTAGATTTTGCGAAAGAGTATTTGGGCCAAGGTATTTCTCTTTTTATAATTCCTAGTTTAAAGTGAGAATTAAGACTAATTCCCAGTTAAAAGGGGTAATTAACGTTAACTTTTCTCGATATAGGTGAGTTAAACGTCAAGGGCATAGTTAAAAAAATGCAATGTTTATCACCATCACCTCAAATTCAACAACATTTTGCAGACAGATCGACCAATGTATTCGTAATATAGTGACATTGGCTATGTGGGTTGATAAAAGATAAGGGCGGAGTAAAAAATTTATTTTTAAAAATGCAATCACTTTCTTATTATTCCCTTAAATGAAACTAAATTTTGCAATATTCACTTAATATATGGTCTTTCCCTAGGCGGGGTAGCCAATGACAGGGAAAGAGTAAAAAATTATTTTTTTTAAATGCAGTATCTCTTTTATTATTTATGGTCTTTGCTAGGTGGGGTAGCAAATGACAGGGACAAAGTAAAAAAGTAATTTATTTAAAAAAATGCAATATCTCTTTTATCATTAGCACAAATTAAACAACATTTTGCGAGCTGATGGAATTAGATACATTTAAAAAATTCAAAAAAATTCAAAAAATTCAAAAAAAGTTTTATTAACAAAACAAACACAGCATAATTTTTATAAAACAAGTAACAAAAAATATCTTGTTTATTTCGCTAATAAGGACTACATCTCGATTATAGAAACCGTTACCAACTTGCACATGGATTAACCATGTGCAAGTGCGATGCAGCCCTTGAACTATAAACTATAAACTTATCTAGCCCAAAATCAACATAAAAATTAAACAAAAAAATAATTTAAAGTAAGATCTAAGGAATGCGCATACGAGGGGACAGAAGCGGCGGTGACGGGGAGAGCGGCAACCGGAAAGCGGAGGTCGGGTGCCCAAGCCAAATCAACAACGGCACATAAGGCCTGGAACGGCAAACAACAAACTACATATTGAACAGAAAGAAAAAAAAAAAAAAGAAAATCAACAGGTGTAGGTAAAAACAATGACTGAAAACGATATATGTAAAAGTATTAGATTGTAGCTTGTTGATTTCGTAATAACAGTGTTTTTGTAAATGTTTTAAATGTTTTAAGTGGATATGATTTAACTTCATTACTTAACGTATTCCACAGACTTACACCTACATAAGAGAATGACTTTTGGAAGTTAGTAGTTCTGTGAGGAGGTATTTTAAATAATTGGCTACGGGTGTCATGTTGGTGCACCAAAGGAACGAATAGTTTTTTCAAATAAGCCGGATGACCCGTTTTTATAATTCTGTAGATGAAGGAGTACATATGGTGTTTTCTTCGATTTTTCATGTTCAGTAAATTATGGTTGTTTAAGTGTGGGGTTATATGCTCTCTGTAATGAATATCATAAACAAATCTCATACAAGAATTTTGAACTTTTTGAATTCTATGCTGAATGCTTACACTTAAAGAGTCCCCATAAACAGTATCGCAGTAATCAAAAAGTGATAATATTAAGCTATCGCAAAGAAAATATTTTGTTTTTTGGGGCATGGATCTAGCTATTTTGTATAACTGCTTTAAACGTATATAAGATGCCTTGATTTTATTTTGAATATGGGGTAGGAATGACAATGAGCAATCAAAAACAACACCTAAGTTTTTGGCTTCTTTCACGTTAGGTATTAAATTGCCGTCTATCTCCGCTTGAATGGTATTAATTTCTCTACCCGAGTTAAAGACTATAATTTGTGATTTAGATGTATTTAGTTTTAGGTTGTGTTCGTGTGCAAATTTGTGAATGTTCATTAGGTCATACTTTAAACGTTCTTCCGACAGAGATAGAGTATCTTTTGCAAAAGATAGGAACAGCTGAGAGTCATCTGCGTACTGACGTAGTGTAGAGTAACTCGTGCAGCTATTCATGTCCGCGACATATATTGAAAACAGAAGAGGAGAAAGTATTGAGCCTTGCGTACCGCAAGGATATACGGTCTTTAGCTAGGTGGGGTGGTAAACCACAGAGACGGAGTAACATTAATTTATTTTTATAAATGCAATATCTTTCTTACTTTAACTTGAAATTTAATCATTTTTTATAAATAAATGGACCAGTATATAAACAGTAATAGTCTTCCACCAGGTGGGATACTAAACGACAGGGGCGGAGTAAAAAAATTAATTTATTTTTCGCAATGCATTATCAATATTACTTTGCTTAAAAATTACCTTTTTTTTAATGAAAGGATTAATATACCCTTAATAGATGGGGTGACAACCGACAAGGGAGGAGTAAAAAATTAATTTATTTTTAAAAATGCATTCTCTATTTTATCATTGATACAACTTTAACGAAATGGACTAGAATGGAGTGGCAAACGACAAGGGCGGAGTAAAAAATTGATTTACTTTTAAAAATGCAATATTCTTTGTATCATTGCTTCAAATTAAACAAAATTTTGCAAACTGGTGGATTAATATACACCTACTATATTTTCTTTCGCTAGGTGGGGTAACAAACGACATGGGCAGAGTTAACAAATAATTTAAAATTTTACTCTTCCTTGTCGTTTGCCACCCTGCTTAACGACAGACCATATATTAAGTGTGTATTAATCTTTTATTAAATTTAAGGTAATGATAAGAGATATTGCATTTTCAAACATAAAGTAGTTTTTTACTCCACCCCTGTCGTTTGCTAGCCAACCTAGTCAAAGATTCTATACTAAGAATATATTTGTCGACCCATTTAAACAAATTTGGCTAAATAAAGTTAAAGCAAGAGAGATATTACATTTTTAAAATTAGTTATTTTTTACTCCGTCCCTGTCGTTTGCTACCCCATCTAGCAAAAAACCATATATATTAAGTACATATTAGTCCATGTGTTTGTTAAATTTAATGTAATGATGAAAATATTTTCCATTTTTAAAACTACATTAATTTTTTAGCCCGTCTCTGTCGTTTGCTACCTCACCTAGGAAAAGATCATATTATTATACTAAGTGTATATTACATCATATGTATACAAATTTCGTTAAATTTGAACTACTGATTTAAGATATTGCATTTTTAAAAACAAATTAATTTTTTACTTACTTACTGTCGTTTAACACCCCACTTAGCGAGAGACCATATATTAAATGTTTATTAGTTCATCTGTTCGCAGAATGTTGTTTAATTTGTGCTAATCATACTGCATTTTTAAAAATAAATTACTTTTTTACTCCGCCCCTGTCGTTTGCCACCCCACCTAGCGAATGTCCCTATCTTAATGATACATTGATCAATCTGTCTGCAAGATTTTGTTAAATTTGAGGTGATGGTGATAAAGATATTGTATTTTTTTTAAATAAATTATTTTTTTACTATGCCATTGACGTCTTAATTCCAACTTTAAACTGGGAATTAGTCTTAATCCGCACTTTAAACTGGGAATTATAAAATAAGAAATAGTATGGCCCAAATACGCTTTCGTAACACCATGTATGTATGTATACATTTTATTTATAAAGGCCTATACTATATTTTAGGCCGTACTCGCTAGATTTCTTTATCAAGATTTTTAGCTATTAAATGTTATTTTATATTGAATAATTTTCTGTCCTTTTAGTAACTGCAAAGTTTAAGCGTCTATACTTCATATCATATCAGTGAATGTGTATGGCATACGCCCTTATACAAACCCTTATACTTTTTCCTCCAGCATGTAGCCTGCTGACCTTAATAATTTATTTGCAATATTTTTCTTATACTTTTTTGTTTTATTGCTTACTAGGCTTATGATACTGATTTTGTAAGTTTAAAGATAAACCAAAGAAGCACTTTCATAATTTATGGACAGAACAATGAATTCGAGATAATTGTTAATATTCAATGTAAAATTATTTTATACCCATGATAGTTTACCAAACCAGTTGAATACAATAAAACATATTATTTATGAATAACTGCAGTAGTTTTATTTTCTATTTTGTAATGAGTGGGGCCACAGCCCCTAGGCCCCTCAATAGAGCAAGAAACCAGTGAATTGTTGCAAAAAATAGTGAATGGAAATCGAATGTGTTATCACACTCAAGATAGTCTATAGCAGGGGTGCAACGGTCGATCGCGAGTGCTTTTTGAGTAGATCTCGAGAAGAAATTTTTTTTTAATAAGTAGGTACTTAACTAAACTACAAAAATTTATTACGTAATAAAATAACACTCTGCTAGCGGCAAAAGGCGGCTTTATCAAAGGAACGCGTGGTACTTGTCAAAGAAAAGCCACGTTTTTTATTTTTGCCGCTTTCCTAGAAATTTCGAGCGGCGCTTTCGATGGGAACATTCGAGACTTTCGTTCACGCCGATATAAATGTTGCGCCTGCAGGAATTGGAGTCATTCTGAATTGCAACTTGAAGGCAATACTACGTCGATACAAAGTTTATTATTAAATAGTACAAAATGAGTGCAGCGAAGAAATATAAAACGTATCATTTTAATAACGATTGGGAGGAAGAATTTTTGTTTTGTATGGTGAAGAATAAGTGCATTTGTCTTATTTGTCGTGCGTCAGTTGCAATACCTAAGCGTGGTAACTTAGAGAGGCATCATAAAACGGTTCATAAAATTATTTTATTTATTAAATTAAAATTATTATTATTAATTTATTATTAATTATTAAATTAATATTATATTAAAAGAATTTTCCGCCACAGAGTGAATTAAGAAAACGAAAACTACGTGATTTGATATCTTGTTTGAAAAAAGAACAAACCATGTTCAAAAGACCAGCCAAACAATCAAAAGCTGCTACGATCGCGTCATTTAAAATATCTCATATATTGGCGAAATACAAGAAACCATTCGAAGATGGATTGGTTGTGAAGGAAGCATTTATTGATTTGGAGATTTTAAAAATAAAACCAAAATCATGTCTGCTATTAGAGAACTTCAGTTATCTCGTCCGACTGTCACAAGGCGTATTGAAGTCATGAGTCAGGACATGGCAGATAAACTAACAAATGATATCATGGAATGTACATACTTTTCTTTACAGTTCGACGAATCCACCGATATGATAGACACTGCCAAGCTGTGTATTTTTATTCGGATGATATTCAATGACATGTTGACAAAGGAAGAATTTTTGACAATCATTCCTCTGAAGGGGAAGACCCGTGGCGAAGATATATATGACGTTTTCTTCAATTTTGTAAAAAACTACCAATATATAAATTAGTGTGCATTACAACCGATGGAGCACCTGCAATGACTGGAAACAAAAACGGTTTTGTGGCATTGTGTCGAGCTAATGAAGATTTCCCTTCATTTTTTTCAATCCATTGCATTATACATCAACAAGTTTTGTGTTCAAAAGTTTTAAACACGGAGGAAATTATGGGCATTGCAACAAAAAGTGTGAATTCCATCCGTGCACGTAGCTTGCAACGGCGGCTCTGTAAGTTGCAGTTGGAAGATAGGGAGTCAGCTGAACACACTGATTTAGTTCTTCACACGGACGTCAGGTGGTTGAGTCGCGGAAAATTCCTAGAAAGATTTTAAGAATTATTGCCCGAAATAACAGCTTTTCTAGACGAAAGAGGTGATGACACTCATGTTGAAAAACGAAAAATGGCTGACTGATTTGGCATTTTTGATTGACATCACAATGCACTTAAACACCATTAACTTGGAGCTTCAAGGTAAAGGAAACACTGTTATTGAGATGATTAGCCCAGTAAACGCATTTAAAAGTAAATTGCAACTTATGATAGATCAACTGAAAAGAAAGGATCTGAAACATTTTCCGTCTTTGAAAGCAAGGATTATCAAATATTTTGGGACAATTCGAAATGCGTTTTTATGATTGTAGTAAATTGGCAAATGTAGCATCATTTATGAGTTATCGTTTTTCATGTAAAAACATTGAGGAATTAGCTACTGAAATAGCAAGTCAGTTTAATATGAACTCATGTTCTGTTGAAAATGAGTTGGTGCAGATTATATCAGATATACATCTCAAAGCTACAGCATCTGATACAAATTTCTGGTGTTTTATATCTGAAGATAAATATCCGAATCTAAGGCAAATCGCCCTTCAACTGACAGCAATGTTTGGGTCAACTTACTTCTGCGAGTCTGCATTTTCTGAAATGAAGATAATTAAGTCAAAATATCGCAATCGACTAACTGACGATCATATGTCATCATGCTTGCGATTAGCACTCAGTGGTTACGTACCATCTTATGAAAAGTATGCTGAGGACATGCAGGGCCACGCTTCAACATCCAAAGTCACTCCTTAGTTAAGTTTAACACCATATGTAACTCTTTTGTTTTAAATAAATAAACTCGCAATTTTGAATAACTATGAGTTTTTTCATTGATATTGTAGAGAAGAACCTAACTAAACCTAACCCAAACCTTGACTAAAATAATGTATATTGTGCGAAAAGCTAATATCTATATACATTACGGTACACCCTACCTAGGTAGGGCATCACACATACTTGCAGCCTCTCAGAGTCGATCGTAAGTAGTCTAAAAATATTGAGGTAGATCGCCAGCAGTTCAAGTTTGAGCACCCCTGGTCTATAGTAATATTCCGTTTTCCACTCGCAACTATCATTTGTTTATTTGTTATAAACAATTTAATGCAAAAAATCGTTTTTGGCTTATAAAATCGAAACAAATGCAGCAATTTTAATGTTAAGCAAGGGTCTTCAACCTTTTTTAGTGCAATGGCCAAAAATCGATTTCACATCGTCCGATGGGCCACAATGGTCCACGTCACTTTACCACCATATCAATAAAATAAAAAACAAATAATTTCAAAGTGTTTTAATTTTTATTGTTTAAAAAGTTCAATCAATCAATGCGATTTTTGACATTGTTTATTTTTGACAAGAATGCTCGAGCAAAGAGATTGATGTAATTTTTACTATCTCTGAAGTCAGAAAACCTTGATTTTAACTCTTTTTTGAGTAAATCTAGTGCTGAGACATATTTATCCAAATCCGTATATTCGCAACTCTTCAGTTTAGGAAAGTGTGTAAACTCTTTTTTCTACAACTGATTTTTCCATAAATCCACTTTCAACTCAAATGCCTTCACAGTGTTAAGTAGGTTGTTGATGAGATTTTCTTTTCCCTGAAGTTTGGTGTTCAAGTCATTGAGGAGCAGCGTGATGTTTGGGTCACTAAATTGAGGAACTGGTTTCCCTTTGGTTTCCGTGAAGGAGGCAATTTCCTTCTTGAGTTTAAGAACGCGTTTTAGCATTTTTCCTCTGCTCAGCCAACGAACATCAGAAAAATATGTCACATCACCATACTCTGGGTTAATTTCGTGTAAAAATGTTGGAATTCTCTGTGATTGAGGCCGCGTGATTTAATGAAGTTGACAGTTTTTACGACTACTTTCAGCACCTCATCAATATTTGTGGATTTTGCACAAAGATTTTGTTGATGAACGATACAATGGTAATGCATCAAAGGAGGAAGATATTTCTGCTGTTTTTTCATAAAACCCACGAGCCCTTCATTTTTTCCCACCATGGATGGTGCACCCCCTGTTACAACTGCCGAAAGGTTTGTCAATTCTAAATTATATCGTCTCATTACTATCATCAAACACTTATAAATATCACATCCTTTTGTAGTTCCTTTAATCGGAAACAGGGCAGCCACTTCTTCAGTGATTTCAAAATTATTATCAATGCCCCGAATAAATATAGCTAGCTTAGCGGTATCGGTTAAATCTGTGCTTTCATCGAGCGCAATAGAACAGTATACGAACTTTGATGCACGTTATTTTAGTGAATTTTCAATGTCTGCCGCTAACTCTTCGATTCTTCTGGCGACCGTAACACAGGACAAACTAACTTTAGAAAAAAGTTGTTTTTGAGACGGGCACAATACTTCAACGGCGGCCTCCATACATTCCTTGATAAATTCATCATCAGTAAAAGGTTTTGATTTCAATGCTATTTTTTCGGATATAATGTATACAATGTTCTGCTTTTGAGAACTATCTTGCTGCCGTGGAAGATGATTTTTTAGAGTTCAGTTTATCTTGCCGTAATTATCCTTTGAATGTCTCAAACTTTGTGGCATGCTTTGTAACGCAATGTCTTTTTAAGTTGTATTCTTTCAAGGCTAAAAGGGATTCTTGACACATTAAACAGATGGGTTTTTGATTAACTCAGTCCACTTTTCTTGAAATATGCCCTTTTCTTTACTAATTTCAATAGACATGCAGCGCCATCTAGTGGCCTTGTAGGTAGTCGTGATCGCGAGCTCACAGAGTGGATCACTTCAAACTAGGTGCCGCCAGCGTCCTCGGAGTGTCATTCTCGGGCGGCATTTTAAGATCCTTTACAGACCTACGGCACTATATGGAAAATCGACCATTTCTATTGGTTGGAGCGGTTTACATAGTTTTCGCGCCTCGTTTAAATGAGCGTTTTATATCGAAGCAACACACATGGTATGTAATATTACAACAAAACAGCCATGTCACGATTTAGTTAAAGTGAAAATTTTTAAATTCGATAATTATGTCAAATACGGAAAAATGGACATGAAAAAGCATGATCAATTTACATCCTTTTAACTTAAAAAATTTACTTCTTAGTAGGCATATAATTATCTGATATGGCGTAAAGCAACCAAATGACCATACCTCTAAGCGAATTTACTCTAAATTATTATTTGGATCCAAAATAAATCAATAATACACATTATATATTTAAATTCAGAGTTTATTCAAGCAACTATGTAATATACTTAATATAATACTGTAATATAATTAAAATGAATAAAGGATCCATTAATTCATTTGCCAAATTACACCTAGGTTAGTAAATAATTAAGTTTTTAGTAGTAAAAACGTCTTATTAGAACTTACAACTAATTAATTAATATGAGCTTATTTTCGATACCAATAGTCTATGTATTGTTTATTAGATTACCTGTCCTTCAGGCTAAAAGAAAATAAATGTGATAATACATATTCTATAAAAAAATACAGTTTTAATAAATGAATTACAAAAAAATGTACATAGTCAGAAGAGCCAAAAAAGAGAGAAAGAAAGAGAAGAGAGGGGTTGGCAATGAAGGGAGATCTTATTAAATTCATTTGGCCCACTAACCCCACCTTCTAAATAGTGATTTTGTTTTGAGATTATATAAAATAACATTACTTACGAACAAACTATTTTTGTTCCCACAGGACATGATGACCTTGCATTCCATTGCGTGTTGGTATTTTTCCCAAATGCTTTAACCCAAAGATTAATGTCTTCTATTGTCTTTAAGCTACTACGCACCAAAACTTTATTTTGTATGCCTTCTTGAGTACATACTACATTGCTAAATTCACTTGGGAGACAACTGTCATTAATCACTTGCACAAACATCGTTATTTGTTGGAAATCTAAATGAAAAAGTAAGTTTTTCGGCATAAATTGTTTAAAATTTAGGAGTCCGTGGTCTATCGGCGTCGACCTTTAAAGCGAAAACAGACACAAAACGACTAAAACGAGGTTAGGTTAGCTGCTGATCAGCTGGATGGTTCGATGGTTGCCTACCATGCGTATCAGGTTTGTGTGCGGATTGACCAGCCAATGGGAGAGGTCGATTTCACATAGTGCCATAAGTTTAGCCTCTGGGAGCCGCAAGAAATTAGAAGGCGGGCCGGGGGTTGAAGACCTTTGGTGTAAAGAGATGAATTCTAGAGAATAAAATAAGAATTACAAACAATATGATATCAGATCAGTGGAGATCAATTAAAGCAAGAAATTTGCCAGCGAGTGGTGTAAAAATAACTAATGAGGATACTGATCTTATTACTTAAAGCATTTTTAACTCTTGCGTCACTTACGCAAGCATACAGAGTTCTTTAATTTTAGGGGTTTAAAAACTTGAGTCTAAATGTAGTTACGCGTCACATTAGTAAACGTAGAAAATGGCCACCTTGACTCTCCATGCAGTAAAACAAGAAGGCACTAATTTATAATTCTTTGTTGCAAATCTTGTAATGAAGTTGAGTCGCATAGATTTTGCTTTTTAAGTGACCCCATAGAAAGAAATCCTAAGGTGATAAATCTGGTGATCTTGGGGGCCATTCAATAGAACCTCTTCTTCCAATCCATCGACCTGGAAACGTCTGGTCTAAATATTGTCGAACACATATTGCATAATGTGGCGGGGCACAGTCCTGTTGGAACATCAACCTATCCTCAAAGTATCGCCGATAATTCTGATTTTCAATTATTGCTGTTAACGCTGGATCTATGGCGTCTGGTAATAATTGTAAATACATTTCAGCTGATGATAAATTCTGGGATTAGAATCGGATCAATATCGGCAGTTATGTCGATTTACCATGCCGTTTAAGAAAAAAGAGTATTCATCAGAGAAATAAGTGTTAAGTAGAAGGTTTTCATCGTTTATAATTTGTTGACTCATAACTTCACAATGTTGTAATCGCCGATCAAAATCGTATTTTATACGGATGAAAACTATGGGTTTTAAGAATCCTTTGGATACTACGTCGACTAACACCAGACACAGTTTCCAATTGGCAGGTACTTAACGTAGGATCTGGATAAACTTGCCCTAAAACCATCGCTTCCGTTTCTTCGTTCCTTATAGAATTTTGAATGTCGCGTTTTTTATTGGCCACTGATCCAGTTTCTCGAACTCGCCACAAATTCCAGAACATATTTTCGATGCACGTTGCTGTTCACGTGTCGCTCATTAAATAGTTGTGATGTTCTATTAGCGCACTGATTATTTCCGAAAAATATTTCGATCATTTTAATCCTTTCTGCCGTGCGGTGTGCCACGGTTAATTTAAAAAGCGTTTTTAACAACAAGGTTTGGTCGTATCAATCGAGAACTATGTACTAAATTCCAGGGGCGTGCGGTGCAAGCAATTTTTAGAAACTTACCTATTTGTAATGTAATTCGATTCTTCGATCATTTTTTGCAAATTCGTCAATGACGTCATTATAAAAACGTCGATACTCCGACATATTTTGGAGAAGTTTATTTTCAATGGACAACAGCCTTTTAAATGCATCAAAATTGCAGAGCTCGAGGAATTTAAAATCGTTTAAACCGTTAAATCTATAGTTTATTTGTTGCTGAATTTGATCGATTATTTCATAAAAGAGGCATCTGTATGATGTTTGAACATCTTCCACCTTGTCTGTTCGAAGACGCTTGGCTTGTGGCTCTACATTTAACGTCATCGTTTTCTCCCAAAATAGGTCAAAGTCATCTCTTTTTTGGCTTAACATGGACTTAAAATTATCCACTTTTTTTCGGCAAAAAGCAATATCATTTGTTTTAGTTTGCAATATATTAAAAACGAACTATTTATTGCTTCTGAGTCCCACGTTTCATTATTTTCTATTATATTCTCAAATAGTTCAATCAGTGATTCACGATTTTCAGATACTGTTAACATGAGTCTTCCATTATAGTTCCACCTAGTAGGAGCTACTTTGGGCAATCGTTTGTGGACAATGGAGTCCAAAGCTTGTGTACGTTTTGTTGACTTGGAAAAAAAAGCAGCCATGCCACTTTATGTAACGAAAAATACTTTACACTCTTTAATGTGATTGATGGACTGGGATAAAACTAAATTTAATTTATGAGCAAAACAATGGACAAACACAGCACTTGGGAAAGTTTCTCGAACTTTAGCTTGTAGACCCCCTAATTGTCCTGCCATCACTGCAGCTCCATCATAGCTTTGAGCAACAAATTTTTTCTCTCCATTAATTTCTTTAGTAACGTTATAAACTACGGTATACAATGCATCTGCTGTACGATTTTCGGACACGTTCTTAAAACCTAAAAATCGCTCTTGAATACTTCCGTCTGCTTTAACGTAGCGTATTACTATAGATAATTGGCTAAAATTAGTGATATCAGTTGTTTCGTCCAGAACAATAGCAATGAACCGCGCCTCGCCAATCTCTTGCTTAATTCTTTTTAGAATAATGGTTGCAACAGCGGAAATTAAATCATTCTGGATTCGATTCGACGTTCCGCGAAAAACGCTAGACATGACGTCTAAATCCCAATTCGTGCTGTCCGAGAAAACAAACAACAAACAACATCGATAAGTCTTCTTAATATTTGCCTATTTTTATCGACTAGTTCATTGTGTTGGCGGTGACTAATTTCCAAGTGTTCAATTCTGGTTTTGCCGAGGACTTTTTGTTTTATGACGGCCTGCAAATGCGCTTTGGACATAATGTGTCTTTTTACAGCTTTATGGAAATTGTTTAAATCGGAAAAACCAGTTTTATTCCAGAAACCTTTTTCATTTTCAAAAAGTAAACATGGCCAACAAAATAATTTACTTATATTTTCATACCCTGTTAGCCACTTAAATTGTTCGTATTATTTTTCCGGATAAAAATGTCTAATACAGTTTTTCATTTTTGTGGTTAAATTTTTCATAGGCGGTTTTGCCCTTCCTTTGGAAATTATTTGAAGCTTATCAGCGAAGTTTAATGTTGAAAATCACTTTATTATTAAGACACACGCCACACATTCACACACTCTTCTTACTAAATTCAACATTTTCAACGTTATTACCGACAGCCGAAGTTGACGGTATTTGCATATCCACGTCCGTATTATTGTTTTCAATATCGCACCATGCACGACGCGCCGTGCGTATCACACAACACACAGATAGCCGTTCAAACAAAGAACCTACTCCAACGATAGCTTCCGCCCCCACTTAAAGCACGCGACTGAAATGCAAAAATTGAAAACAGCCGGTGGAAAGTTCAATAACCTCTGGCTCGACTCACAAGAAATCAAGCATACAGGACTTGGCTGCAGAGAAGCTAGAGGCCCGCATAGGTTCTATTCGATTTTTTATTGTGGCTCGGTCAGAGTCAAGGCCGCATTTATTATGGGCTTGATAATTAAGATAATATTTTAGCATTTTTAATATAAACTAAATTAATAGTTTTCTATTTCAAAAATTACATTTTAGAAGATGTTTTGTAATTTTTTTTGGGGAAGCACTGCTTCTCTTGCTTCAATGGGCTGCACGTCCCTGCTAAATTCTTATTTAAAATCAGTAAGAGGTATTCCTTCTTTTATCTTTTTTCAAGAAATAATTTAACACAATAGCAGCTTTGCCATAACAACGCTCAAAATGTTTTATTTATTTTATATATATATATATATATATATATATATATATATATATATATATATATATATATATATATATATATATACAGGGTGGCCCAACGAAAAGGTCCCACCCTTATTTATGACTTTCCTGGTATATTTTGGGAAAAACGCTTGGACACGTCAATTTTGATTTTTAGGGGGACGTCTTTTCATGTATGATTGTATAATACAGGGTGTTCCAAAAATAAGATATCGCATTACACTTGACATTTTTAAATGGAAACCCCCAATTTTTTTTCTATTTTTGGATTCTCCAGGAAGTTTTTAGTAACTTTTGTATAATAGAGTTTATACCTATCTTCAACCATTTTGAAGTTATTTGAATAATTGAATAATATCAAGTATTGATAAATTAAATTCAAGAAAGGGTCAAAATAACGAAACTTTATTATCAAAACGGAAACATTGCAAGGGCTACTGCCCGGTTGTTTAATACGTTACATTCAGTCAAAAATATTAACCATAAGTATGTGGCTAAATTAATAAGAAAATTTGAAGCAACTAGATCTGTATCTAATATTCGCCGGAATCAGGAACACTAAACCATTTACAGTTTTACATTCACATTAAAATTTAAACAAAAATTAGTTACTTAGCTACAATGTGTCAAAAAGTCAATGTGGTAATAAATGTTGAAAGTGGTGTCCGTTTACCTCCATGCAATAATAAATATTTTGCTCAAATCTATTCCTAACATTTTCACACATTTCTGGAGTTATTTGTCTGCATTCCGCCGTGATCCGCTCCCGAAGATCTTGGATGGAGTCTGGCTTCGTACTAAAAACCTTACTTTTTATATGTCCCCAAAGAAAGTAATCTAAAGGACTCAAGTCCGGAGACCTTGGTGGCCACTCAATGGGGCCGCGCCGTCCGATCCACTGATTTGGGAAATGGGTGTCCAAAAACTGTCGTACTGGAGCTACATAGTGCGGTGGTGCACCATCTTGTTGGAAATGAAGAAAATTTTCATTATAATTAACCTCATTTTCTATTATTTCGGTTATTCGTGGCTCTATTGTATTTTCCAACATGTCCAAGTACAACTCCCCCGTCAAGTTTCCAGGAATAAAGAAAGGTCCTACAATATGATTTCCGAAAATGCCGGCCCAGACATTAATTTTTTGTGGGTATTGCGAATGTACCTCTCGAAACAAATGTGGATTCGAGTCGCTCCAATATCGACAATTATGTCTATTTACAGCACCATGTAAATAGAAGGTACATTCATCCGAAAAACAAATGTTAAATAACAAATTTGGGTTATTGTTCAAACGTTGTGTCATTAATTCGCAAAACTCCAACCTTCTATCATAATCGTCTTCATTAAGCTCATGGACAAGTTTAGTTTTGTACGGGTGAAATTTATAGGATTTCAAAATTCTTTGCACTGTTGAGCGTGTAAATCCTGAAGAAGTAGCCAGACCACGAGTACTTTGGGTGTTGTCAAGAGCCACGTGTCCCAAAACTGCTATTTCTCTGGCTTCATTTCTACTTGGACGATTTTCCTGATTCCGGCGAATATTAGATACAGATCCAGTTGCTTCAAATTTTCTTATTAATTTAGCCACATACTTATGGTTAATATTTTTGTCTGGATGTAACGCATTAAACAACCGGGCGGTAGCTCTTGCAATGCTTCCGTTTTGATAATACAGTTTCGTTATTTCGACCCTTTCTTGAATTGAATAAATCATTGCAAAATATTATAATAGAACTAGGCAACTTAACGATTTCAAATCAAAGATAAAGTTGTTCTATGATTTACGATGACATTGACGGATGCTAAATTTCTTGCTGGTATCGGTGATTATTATTTTTTTCCGTATTATCAGTACTAAATTAAATGAGGCGAATTTTATAAAAAAAATTAAAAAAACTTCAAAATGGTTGAAGATAGGTATAAACTCTATTATACAAAAGTTACTAAAAACTTCCTGGAGAATCCAAAAATAGAAAAAAAATTGGGGGTTTCCATTTAAAAATGTCAAGTGTAATGCGATATCTTATTTTTGGAACACCCTGTATTATACAATCATACATGAAAAGACGTCCCCCTAAAAATCAAAATTGACGTGTCCAAGCGTTTTTCCCAAAATATACCAGGAAAGTCATAAATAAGGGTGGGACCTTTTCGTTGGGCCACCCTGTATATGTAAACTCATGGACAAAATTATCGAATATTTTTTGTAATCATTATTTTTTCAAAATAAATTTTAAATAATCGCCGTAAACGTACATGAGCTGAATATTAGGATCTAGTAGGCTGATTACCCGCTTGTTTTAACATATTTTGACGTTTAATTAACATTAATGGCGCATGTCATTTTCTTTTGTGCATTTTATCAAAAACAAATAATAACATATTTTGTGAATTAAGCTTGAACTTAAGTTACTGTAGGTTAATTAACTAAGTAATAGCAAAAAGTGTTTCTGTTTGTTGCTAAAATAACATCAGTATACCACCAGTTAGACACTGCACTGAAGTTGAAGCGGTGCAAATTGTAACTCTATATAACGAAGGATATAAACAGAAGGATATCGCACGACGTCTAAGGAGAGGTCAATCTACAGTATCGAATATTTTAAAAAGGTATGAAGAGACTGGAAATTACGTACGTAGACCTGATCAAGGGCGCAAGAGATGTACAACAGCAATTGATGATCGATTTTTGATACTTAATTCTACACGAAATCGCACATTGACATCGTCGCATCTCAAAAATTAATTACTTAATGTAAGACAAGTTAATGTAAGTTCAAAAACAGTTAGGCGAAGATTAAGAGAAGCAGGTTTGAAGCCAAGACGGCCCGCCAAAGTTCCACGTCTTCTCCAAAATCACAAAGTTCAACGATTAGAATTTGCTAGAAGGCATATTCAGTGGGATAACGAAATATGGAAGAATGTTCTCTTTACGGATGAGACCAGAATACAATTATGGAAGCCCGATGGTCGAAACCACGTCTACAGAAGAGTTGGAGAACGGTTTGCTCCCTGCAATCTCGTAGAGACCGTTAGTTTTGGCGGTGGCGGTATAATGTTCTGGGGCGGTATTTCTTGGGAGGGACGCACCGAACTTGTGGAAGTGATTGGACGTATGACATGTTTTACCTTATGTCGGCCATATTAGATATGAAGAATTCATATTAATGCACGATAATGCTCGACCGCATGCAGCTGATATAGTGACTAATTACCTTGATGCGGTCCACATTCAAAGATTAGATTGGCCACCATATAGCCCCGACTTAAATCCAATAGAACATGCATGGGACTATCTTAAACGCCGCATACGACGAAGAAATCCCGTTCCAAATACAATAGACCAGCTTCGGATTGCTGCACAAGAAGAGTGGAATGCAATTCCTCAAGAATATATCCAGAACCTCCTTAGCAGCATGCCGAGAAGAATGGAAGCAGTAATTAGATCTCGAGGCGGGAATACTCGTTACTAACTGTGCTTTAATTTTAATCAAAAAACTTGTAATTGCCTTCCAATTATTATTTAAATAAGATGTAAATATCCTTAATTTTTATAACGTTTAGCATTCATTTTTTTCACGATCTTCTTCTGGTAAAAACTTAACATTGTTCACTAAAATATTTTAAAATAAACAGTTTCTTGCAAATGGTAGCATTTAAATAACTTGATTCATCAGTTTTTTTTTAAAGAATGAAAAATTAAAAATATTCGATAATTTTGTCCATGAGTGTATATATATATATATATATATATATATATATATATATATATATATATATATATACATGTTACTATAAGAAAACTAATACTTTCATTAAGGCTGTTATCACTTAATAAAAATTCTTAAAACTATATTATAAAATAAAATATTATCTAAGATAATAGAACAAGTGATAGGATTATTACCGATGAAATTTAATTTAATTTCAATGAAATAGTTCTAATTAATTTTTATTGGACCACATGCATTGAGTCACGTGACACATGAATTATGTTCTCTCCTGTTTATGTCAGTACGTATAGGTTTTTTCCGTATATATTTAAGCACCACTGGAGCCTTTATTTTAAGAGTTGGAAAATAGTCATCGGATGACAAATTCTGACAATTCAGAAAAAATCCTAGAACTTTTAAAATTTAAACTTTTTTCTACCTTCCAAAATAAAGGCTCCAGGGGTGCTCCAAAATATACAGAAAAACCCTGTCTCTATCAAGGAATAATAGTAGGACATGTTTTATTTCTAGGATAGGATTTCAACCTTTTTAGAGTAAAAAATGCGCCGTTAATGGAAGTTACCGTACTACTAGTACTAGCAAGAAAAGAGTCACATATTATGGTGGTCCTCTAACCGGCAAGAACGGGATGGTTGTTATATAAACATTTTACACTTGCCTGCACGTGGGCTTTATGTAATATAGTGTGGAGATGGGAATCCAAACAACCTTGGAATCCAGAATTAGTCGTCAAACGACAAATTGTCTTGCTTAAAATAAAAATATTTATATGTAACAACATGCGCCATCTGTCGAGCACTAGTTAAGTTTTTGTTTTTCTCGATTTGAAATTGCTTTTATGTATTGTCGGCTTCTCTCTGTATTTTGGGCATGCAACTGAACTTATTGATTTCTTGTAGAGAGCGACATCTATTGGCTAATAGAAAGTAATGTCCCTGTGTAATAAAAGAATAATTTAAATTATACTATTAAAAGAGTTTTGGATACGCGTTTTTATATCATGACATATTAGACATTTTCTTTTCAAACTATTTACAGAATTCAGTCACATATTTGGAAATAAGCATATTCTCAGTTTTTTTATGATATGGATTAAAATATGAAACAATATGAAGGGAAGCATTAAGTAAAAAGCCAACATTTATTCTATTATTCTATTCAAAAATTTATATAAGCTAATATAAAGAAATTTAAAAGTAATCATTCCAAGGCAGTGTATTTAGCAGGCACTTAGCCAGGGGGGGGGTCCTCTGAGCTCACTCAGTACTCAGATGTCATAGAGTAAAGATCCCTGAAGATGTATCATGCAATAGAAAGCGAAACGTCTGATAGTAATCCTTATTTGACACGGTCGAATACCAAGAACCATGATTTCTTAACTGACCAAAGCCGTGAAATCTTCAGTTTTATGTTAATATACCAGGTGACCACGAAATCATGTAGCGGTCAATCGTGTTTTTATTTTTGGAGGTATCAACTTGGTAGACTTATATAGTTAGATATAAGGCCAATTTTGAACAGTAAACATTTTTCTGGTCACTTCCGGTTTTACCGGAAGTTACGCTATTATTGTTATTTTTAATGGACCAACGTATATCTTTATTCACTGTCGTATTCTGCATAAAATTTAGTTTCAACGACATATCACAATGTGGCTTTTGTTTTTGAAATGGTGAAAAAACGATTTTGCTTAAAAAACAAAATGGATACCCTACAGCGCTAATAACGGTATCTATTAAAAAAAATGTATTTACAATGCCAGTATTAGGATGTTTTCTTTTTGTGTTATAAGTTGGTAAAGCACTCGCATTTGTTTAAATAAAAATGTCAAGATTTATATTTTTTTTAAACCAACTTCTCTCGAAAATGTTAAATAGAAAAGCCTACATTTTAATACACCTAATCTCAGACTAATACCATCTAGTCCATATAATATTCGCAATGTAGACGAAAAGGTATCTTTTATTAGTGAAAATATAAACACAGTTCTTAATTTACATGCTCCTTTAAAAAAAATCCGTATCACGAAACCCTATGCGCCGTGGCTAACAGACACCCTTAGAGCTATGATAAAAGATAGAGACAAAATATTAGCTAAATATAAAAAATCTTAAGATATTAACGATTGGAATGTATACAAACAAATGCGTAATGCAGTGACACTTGCAATTCGCAGGGAAAAAAGGGCATATTTAAATTTGCAACGAATGCTTATGGAGCGTTTAGTTTTCCCAACATATTTTAGATCACAGTCATTGCAGTTAATTTCATAGATGCCATTCCTCTCCTTTAAATCGACTTTGTCTTTAGGGTTTCCAAGGCAGTGGCGGCTCGCGGGTGAAAAAGTAAGTGATGTGCAAAGAAAATATCGCAATAATTTTTTTCCAGAATTTTTTTTATATGTGGAAGGGGTAGAATATTTTTTACGACTTACGTATATTTTGTATACTAAATCAATTCTCCTATCCTTCAAAGCAGGAAGATAATGGACAAATACAGCGTGCAGCGCTTTTTCTTTTTTTTTTTGAAGGCCATTTAGATGGCCAGACATCACACTTGCGCCATCGTAACAATGCCCTATTAATTTATGTTTATAGTCAAATGGGTCCAAAATTTGATCCAATAGAGAATATAAATTCTTCGACTTTCTATCGGAGCTGACATTATAAAATCCTAAGAATCTCTCGACTACTGAATCTTCTGAATTAACATATCTTAAAATTATGGAGCACTGGGAGGTTTGCGTAATATCAGTGGTGTCATCCACTTGCACAGAAAAAAACTGTGTGTTCATTATTTCATTTTTTACATGATCATTTAAATAATCAGAAATGCATTCAATTATTTCGTTTTGAATAGTTTTCGAGTCACCAGTAAAAATATTTTTAATTTTTTCGTGATGATCTTTTAGTTCTTGGGAACTTCTCGATATTGATAAACCTAAAAGTGTGTTAAAATTCCCCCTATTTATTGACTCGCTGCTCTCATCATGACCGCGAAAGACTAACTCTTGTTTTGTAGGGTACAAAACTGCGTCAATTACCAATCACATAAATAGTCTATTTAATCGGACGTTTTCGTTAAAATGTATTTTATATAGTTAAGAATTTTCTTTCAAAACGTCAGTTATAGTGCTTTGATTTTTTACAAATATTTTTCGCATAAATTCGCATTTTAAATGCTCCGCCGAGTCTTCATGTTTATATAAAGATCTTCATATATTTAACATAGTACATACCTGCAAATCCTTCCTTATTCCACACTGAATATTTATTGGAAACTAGTAAACAAGGCCAGCAAAACCATTTTTGTAATATTTAACTACTACATAACCACTTGTTCGCCGAAAACCAGGATGACGATTAAAAATCTGATCTTGTTCCTTCCATCGATTAAATGGAGTTTCCAACAAAATGCAAACCACATCCGTGATCGGATTCATCAATAATGTAAATTAATAAACCCGACACCAAATAAAGTTGTAACACCATAAATAAATATAACACAAAACAGTCAAATTAACTGCAAAGGAACTCACCGGTTGCAGCGAAATCCGCGAAAATAAAAGTAAACAACCACCGGAAACTGAACGACACGTGGGTGTAGTATACTGCGTTAGCAATTCACCGAGAGCGTTATATGGCGCTGGTTAACATTATTCTTCCATGTGCTCGACGTCATCCTGTACGCGTTGTCATGGCAACGTAGTAGGAAAATCGTAAACTAAACATAGCACCTCCAGCAAAGTCGAAGCGGTTTGCGCCACTGTTATAGTTGTTATAATAAAGTTCGATTGAAAGTTTTAAAAACACATGCCGTCAAGGGTCAAGTATTCGAGATGTACAGTTTATTTTTTGCCACTTAGGTGAATAAATGAATGTAAAAACTTAAATTTTAAGAGATATATAATAAATAAAGTTAGATGCTTGCTTGTTTATTTTTCCTGGTGAAGTAGCACTTCACCTACTTCACCTGAATAGCCGCCACTGTTCCAAAGAGATTTTTCAAACTGTTCTCGGTTTTGTAGGCTACTCTAAAACCAACGTTTTTAAATATTTTTTCTAGACCTCTCGTATATCTGGGATCATATGGGATTAGTATAAACTTTTTCTTATGGTTATGACTATTTACTAATTTATGTACAAAATTATCATTATGTCCGTTACTTTTAGCTATATTTTTAATCCGATTCATTTCATTGTTAAAACGTTCTTTACTTAATGGAAAATTGACTAACCTGTGAGTTAAGAAATGGAATGCTGCCATTTTGTGTTGACAGCAATGACATGAGTCGGATGTTATATACCTATTAGTATTAGTAAATATCCTACAACTCACAGGTTAGTCAATTTTCCATTAAGCAAACAACATTTTTACAATAAAATGAATCGGATTAAAAATATAGCCAAAAGTAATGGATATAATGATAATTTTGTACAAAAATTAGTAAATACATATAAGCATAAGAAAATGTTAAAAGATGCTACTACTCTTCAAGTACCTGAGGCTCCCAATAAGTTCATAGTAATCCCATATGATCCCAGATATACGAGAGGTCTAGAAAAAGCATGTAAAAACGTAGGTTTTAGAGTAGCAAACAAAACGGAGAAGAGTTTGAAAAATCTCCTTGGAAACCCTAAAGACAATGTCGACTTGAATGAGAGGAGTGGCATCTATGAACTTAACTGTAATGACTGCGATCTAAAATATGTCGGGCAAACTAAACGCTCCATAAACATTCGTTTTAAAGAACACATTGCACATTTAAGCTCGGAAGAACAGAAAAGTCAAGCGTTGCCCAACATGCTTTGGAAAACAATCACTAATAGGAATAAATAATCTTAAGTTAATTAAAAATGTATCTAATAATAGATTATTGGATTTGAGGGCCTATTCCCTATAGTCCCCTCTATTGTTTACTTGACAACGGTGCAGTCGCGTGCACCCAAGTGTGACCACATTTACCTATAAATGTTCTGGGTTAGGATAAGTTATTTTAGTTTATATCATCTGCTGATGATGCTAACTTGGTTAGCGAAACGCGCGTCCAGAACGTAACAAATTGTGGTGTAGCGTGGTTGGAACTCTTGTATTTTGATCTATAACATTTCAGTGTTAGGACATAAATTAGTCTTAGTTTTTAGATAAGCTAAATTTTTATGAAGAATAATTTTTTCGTCTAAAGTCACAAATATAAAAGTTGACAATATGGTACCCAAATCCAGGCACACGGTGTATGATCCATTAAACACGGTAAACTGAGAGGCAAAAACGAGCTAATATACGACCCCTCTTTTTTTACACATTTTAAACGTAATTAATTGAAAGCACAGCTACAAGAGAGTTGACTGAGTAAATTTCCTGGTTTCCATGAACTTAAAAGTTATCATTATGACGGATGAGTAAATTATATACCGTATACAAAACACGAGCTCCCTAACTATATGATTATGAATTTTAAAGCACTTACTAGTCGTCCGCCCTCATTTATTTGCTAAAGGAAAACGGGGGTGTCTTTCTCAATGATTAGACGGATAAAAGGATTTGGTTGATTTTATTTTCGCTTAAGTATTAGGAAAAAAGTAAATATTGTGTTAGTCCCTTTGGAAATTTAATGAGTGCGTTTTAAGATCGAGTTTAACTGATAAACTTGTCTAAATTAGAATAGTTTTTATGTTTTAATAATTAAGGGTCCCCACACAAAGCATTTAAAGTGATTTCGGTTAATTTGTCCTATTTTGTTCTTAATAAGTAAAAGTATTTTTCGAAAAAAAAAATTGGGAGTTCATTGCCTGGTTTCGGCGCTGCAGCCTCTCAGGTTGCCTAGAATTACTTACTATACAGCTTCTTCAGTTCCCTCAGGTCTGGAATTCTTCCTAAAATAGAATTTTAATTCACTAATCTGAAATCATAGTAGAAAAAAACTAGTAGGTCCACTCCTCGACAAATCCTTTGATCTATTTTTTTCCCGTCGCGCGATCATTGATGCCTGCGGATATAGCCGAATTGTTGCGGATGTTTCCGAACGCCACGGCGGGCAAAGAGAACTAGCCAGAGATGTATTTAGTAAAATATGGGCACACAATAAAATAAAAAATATTGTTGGATCGTCGGGTGAAAAATTATGTGAAATCGGAACACATGTGTGTTCTGGAATAGAACATTCTTCCCGAAGGACAACTCCGTTTCAAAACCTCAACTAACGCTATCAGTCAAACTACCAGATTAGCTAGTGACATTCTTAACGCATTTAACAGAGGATAGCACACATGCGCAATATTCCTAGACGTTAAGAGGGCTTTTGATAGAACCTGGCACAACGGCTAATAATTAAATTGTATCAAGTCATTTAATTCAAACTAGAGCATTTGTAGTGTCCATAGACGGATACATCTCTACTGCCAGGAAAATTAGGGCAGCGGTCCCCGAGGCTCAGCTCTCTCACCGTTGCTTTCCAACTTATTTCCAACAGATATTAACAAAATGAAACACACAAACTTATATTTGTTTGCAAAGGATACTTCAGTCACCTCTTCGGTAAAAAGTCTAGACTTGCTACTTAAAAGACTACAAACCCACATAAATGACATTCAAAGATGCATGTCCTATTGGAAAATAACTACAAACCCGATTAAAAACAAGCTTTCCTTTTTAAGGCCGGGACACACCTATCATGCACCCTTCCGATCCAGCTCCGGCCCGATGTTGCCATAAGAATCGGATCGGTGCTGGATCGGAAAGGGGTGAGCACATATGTCATACACGCTTCCGGCTCTTTTCCGATTTCCGACTCCTTTCCGATTTCCGGCTCTTGCTGACAGTCTCGGTTCAAACAATATCGAGGAAAGTTCTATTGTGCAAAATGTTAAAAAATTTTAGCAACTGCGATTTAGCCATGGTGGCACTTTGTTTAGAAGAAGAGGATGAAGAAAATCGGAGATCTTTCATGGAGAACAACAGAAAACGTAAATTTTGGGTACATGCTGCTTGGAAAAGAAGATCTGCAGAAGGAGGGTTTTTCACACTTTTACCTCATTTGTTGGACGACGAGGTAAAATTGTACCAATATTTTAGAATGTCGATGACGGCGTTCGACCTGTTGGAACTTAAACTTCAAGAAAAATTGTCTAAGCAAGACACCTATTTTAGAAAAGCCCTCACTTCTAGACATCGTTTGGCAGTTTTTTTGAGGTAAGATACTTAGGTTTACTTATGCTTTTATTTTTTTAAAATTAAATTTGAAGAATTGGGGGTACAGTAAAAATAAAGGAAAACAAAAAATAAAGAAAAACATAAATAAAACGATGTATTTATTGCTATGAAAGTTATAACACGGATTTCAACCTTACTTAAATTGATACATTGAAATGTTGCTGTTTTCTTTTGTAGTAATGGCGGGCGATGTTGGTGTTACTTGGCTTGGAAAATGAGGTTCATATACATCTGCACACGATCCATCTTCTTCTGATAGTGTGATCTGCATAGGCGTTGAGGCAGAGGACGTTTGGGCTGATGATGTTGACGGATACACATGCTCATATGTCATTCTTTGTTGACTATTCGCATTAAGCTGCTCCCATTCGTACTCTTGCACTACATTAAAAATCTTACCTTTTGCAGCAAGTAGCCGCATGGGATCGAGCAATTTGAGAGATGGTGCGATTCCGGCCAAAAAGGCATCAACAGGATGTTGTTCAGAATTTTGACTTCTTAAATTTGACTTATTTGTCGATTCGGTTTTTTTCTCAGCCAAAATGTACGCCATTAGCTGAGATGAAGCAGACTCTTGAGATTTCATTTCAGTATTTAGGAGCTTCCGTTTACGTCCTGCATATGAAGGCCTTTTTTCGGCTGAAACTGGATTGGCTGGAGTTGAGGCCTGTGGTAGCGGCGAGGATTCTGTAGTCTTTTCAGGTTCATCAGCATTGTTAAAATCTGGTAGTTGCTGCGTGTCCTGGATGGAGTTCTGATCTTGTGATTCATAATCGGTGTCAGGTGCATCATCATCGTCTTTTTCATCCGGAACGTTACTTAATCCTTTCCGCTCGGCGAGATGAGGAATTAAGAAGTCAAGGATAGCCTCATACTTGTACTTAGTGGTTGATGTAGCCGCTTGTCCAGATTTTGTTTTCCTTTTTTGTCGAGCTCTGCGTAGACTGTCTCGAATCCCGTTCCATTTTTTTTTGCATTCGTCCTCTTGACCTGCAACAATTTGTTATATGAAAGTTTATTGTAACAAAAAAAAGATTAAAGATAAAAAAGAGGTTACCAAGAAGAAAGCAAAGTTATGTAAGGTTTAGTCTTGAATATTCATTAAATTCATTGCATTCGTTTCAACAACAAAAATCAATTTTTCATGAAAGTGATCTTAACAACTAGGCCAATGAGGGAAATTTCTCTAAACAGTATTTTTTTTTGAAATCCCTAGATTGTGAGGTGCAGATTAAGGATCCGATTTTGCAACTGCGCGGTAGGTGGGGCAACACCATCCAAAATGGCAGTTTCCGCCATTTTTTACGTTCTTTGGCTTTGGTTCCGTTAACGAATCCTTAATCTATACCTCAAAATCTAGCGATTCCAAAAAGAATTGCTGTTAAGAGAAATTTCCCATTTTTACCCATTTTCTAAACAGTCTGAAGGGTTAACACATATTATTTATTTCAGGTTTCTTGCTACTGGAGATTCGTTCAAGACGATATCCTTCAGCTACAGGTTGGGAAGAAGTACTGTTTGTTCTATTGTTCATCATACAAGCAGAGCAGTGATTGAAGTACTTTTAAACGAAGTGATGCCAGTTCCGGATGAGGCCAAGTGGAATGAAATAGCAGCCGAATTTTGGGAGAGGTGGCAGTTTCCCAACTGCATTGGGGCAATGGATGGCAAGCACGTGACGATACAAGCCCCAAAATTGTCGGGAAGTCTTTACTGGAACTATAAGAAAACGTATTCCATTGTTCTTCTAGCTCTAGTTGATCCTTGCTACAATTTCATTTTAGTTGACGTGGGAAGCTACGGAAAAAACTCAGATGGTGGTATTTTGTCAAATTCCAATTTTGGAAAAAAACTATTCCGACATGAACTCAATATCCCAGAGAAAAAGTGTCTTCCAGGGACAGACACGGAACTTCCCATGGTTATAGTCGCCGATGAAGCTTTTCCTCTCTCTATCAACATCATGAGACCATTTCCTGGGAAAAATTTGACTGACGAGCAGAGAATTTTCAACTACCGTTTAAGTAGAGCAAGAAGGATATCCGAAAATGTTTTTGGCATTTTGGTGCAAAAATTTCGGATGTTCACGAGACCCCTTCAGGGAAATCCTGATAACATAACGAGGGTCGTATTTGCAGCATGCATCTTACACAACTTTATTCGAAAAAACGAAGGATACAATGTGCCGAATTTAACTGATAATAGCGATGACACAACTCGAGAGGGATCTCGTCTTCAGGACTTTCCTCGTCGCCGAGGAGGGGAAAATCGCGAAGCATTTAATTTGAGGGAGCAGTTTAAACAATTTTTTCTATCCCCAGAGGGTAGCGTGGAGAACCAAGAACGTCGAGCCCTCATAATTTAGTTTGATTGATATTGGTATTTTGCTATCGTTTTGATTTAGTACTAACCGCTACTATATGCAATGTACTTCTTATTCAATAAAATTTTCATCTTCGTTTCATTTAGCAAATATTTTACTTTTTGTCCCTTTTTGTAAGGTAGGTAGGTATCTGATTTTAGAAAAATACAATAAATTAACAACAGTTAAGCATTTTTCACGCTTTTTTGTAACACTCTGTATAAGCCAATTTATTTTAGGATTGTAGTACATTTATCCTCATTAACATAACGTCAATCAGATTTTTTATTGAATTAACAAAATCGAATACCGGAGTATTAAATGGACACCCTGTATATTTGCCGAACGTATACCGTACCTATTAACCTACAGAAGCACAGGTACCTACCTATATCAATAACTTTACATAATATAATAATAATGTAATGAGCTAGGTATTTATTTTCTTACCTTCAACATTTAATTCTTTCGCAACTTTTTTCCAAATTACGTCTTTGTAGTCGGAGTTTCGGTACTGTTCTTTTGTTTGATCGTACAGTACTGGATGCTTCCTCACTTCTTCAATCAGCTCCTCCGGTTTTATAGCAGCCATTTTTTTCAATTTTAGTGAAAACAAAATTACTAACACCACACGAAACTTTAAACACAAAAGAAAATATCAAACTACACGTGTCCTGCAGTCGGTAAGCAAATAGACTGCACAATCGGACGTGCATCGGAGGCAGGAACGGAGTCGGGTTGGAGTGGGGACCGGGTATGCTCCGGAAAGGTGTGAACTACGGCGTTCGAATTGCAATACCATTTCCCTCTCAGACACTCGTCCGACAGTATGATCATAGTCGGATCGGAAGGGTGCATGATAGGTGTGTCCCGGCCTTTACTAAAACATTTAGACCCCTCAATCCAACCAAAATTAAAATCAAAAACATCGAAATTAATTGGTAAAACCAAGCCATATATTTAGGAATAATATTTGATCGTAGACTAAGATGGTCAAAAAACACTACTTACGCAATTAAAAAAGCAAAAATGGCTTACTCTACCTACTTTTGGGTAAAAAGGCAGGGTGCACAATAAAATTAAAACCATGCTTTTTAAACTATATATTTGACCAATTCTATCTGGGGCGTACACCACCTAAACCAAACCAAAAGACTACAATCTTTCAAAACCAAGCCCTTAGAACAATGCTTAACACAAGTAGATTTGTTAGATCCTCCATAGTTCATCATCAATGAAAAGCATTTGATTAGGATTTGGATAATTAGATAAGAAATTTTTGGATTTCTCTCTGGGTGTGATAGTTCAAAGAGGGAAGATAGGGGGAGTAAAGGGCTCAAATAGGTGATGTTTCGGGAGGATGTAAAGTCTTCAAGCCTGTCATTTGCTCCTCTGGTACAATTTGGGCGGGTTAATTTAGAAGGTATGAAGAACTTATGGTGGTCCAAAAGACAGGGTCTAGATTTCAGAGAAGCGGAGTATCGTAAAAGAGACATCATACGTCAACTTTGCAGGGGCGGGGTATTAGTAATGCATGGCAGACTTGGGATATGAGAAGTGTTAAAAGCTCTTACTGCAAGTCTGAGAGATTGATTTAGAATCAGATCGAGTGTTCTGAGACACGGTAGACGAGCTGAATCATATTTTAAGTCCTCATAGTCTAGCTTCGATCGAATTATAGATTTTTATATTCTTATCAAGGGTGGGAAAGTTTGAATACCGAAGCAAATTAAGAACCTTCAAGGTCCTGGTTTTCAGTAAGGAAAGGTGAGGTTTCCAATTGAGTTTGTCCTCAAAAAGAAGGCCTAGACATTTTAGCACATTATACATAGAAATGTTAATTTGGTCGTGATAAAGCGAGTTTAATTTAGAGTAGTTTCTTAGTTTACAGAAATGTACAACTTTCGATTTAGATGGGGGAAAAGAGTAGTCAGTTGAGTTTGACCAGGTTTTGAGACGATTGAGACATATTTGGACTAGTCGCTCACTAGTACGGGGAGAAGGTGAGCTGTGATAGATATAAGGTCATCGCCATATAGAAAATTGGATTTGGTATAGAGATATTTATAGAATTAATTGCGATAATGAATAAAGTTGTGCTTAGGACATACCATTTTCTTGTTGAAAAAGGGGGATGAGGTGTTATGAAGTCGAAGAGAGATGGATCTGTTGGACAGTAAGTTGGAAATAAAAGATGGGAGATCGTCTTTAAAATTTAGGTTTTTAAATTGAAGGAAGATATTGTGTTTCCAGGTGATGTCATACGCATGAGATAAAACTATGTAGCTAGTAATTAGGTGATGTTTTCTTTAAAAAGCCGACTGGATATCCATTTCCAGGCCAACTAGATGATTTACTGTGGATTTACGTTTAGGAAAAACCATATTGGTTTGGAATTAGAAGGCCTTTCGATTCCAAGAACCAATCGATTATTGATCATTCTTGACTAGTCATGAATACTGGAAGGTCGCTTTCTATTTGATTTCTTGGTTTCCCTTGTTTATGAATTGGGATTAAAATTGAGTTCCTCCATGATTGCGAAAAAGATTATGTGTCCTAAATATAGTTAGAAAAATTCAGAATAAGGGAGAGATAGTGATCAGGAAGATTCCCTAACATCGGAGTGAGAATAGCATCCGGACAAGCAGCTGAAATTTTAGAAAAATAAGGATGAAGGTAATTCAGTGAGGCTGAAAGGGAGATTGTAAGAAATGTTCTTAGGTGTTTGAAAGGCAATACGATTTGATTCTTGTGATGTTTTGAACCTTAAGAAGACAGGGTTATAGTTATTGCCCGAGGAAATGTTGCTGTAATAATTGGCAAAGAAGTTACAGATAGTTTGTTTGTCGGTAGTCTATTCTATTTGATTTCTTGGTTTCCCTTGTTTACGAATTGGGATTAAAATTGAGTTCCTCCATGATTGCGAAAAAGATTATGTGTCCTAAATATAGTTAAAAAAATTCAGAATAAGAGAGAGAGTGATCAGGAAGATTCCCTAACATCGGAGTGAGAATAGCATCCGGACAAGCAGCTAAAATTTTAGAAAAGTAAGGATGAAGGTAATTCAGTGAGGCTGAAAGTGAGATTGTAAGAAAGGTTCTTAGGTGTTTGAAAGGCAATACGATTTGATTCTTGTGATGTTTTGAACCTTAAGAAGACAGGGTTATAGTTATTGTCCGAGGAAATGTTGCTGTAATAATTGGCAAAGAAGTTACAGATAGTTTGTTTGTCGGTAGTCCAAGTTCCGTCCAGTAGAAGCCTTGACGGGGAGCATTTGACCTTTCGAATTTGTTTCCAGATTTGTTGGCTGGACATAGAAGAGTTGATAGATGAAGAGAAGGCGTTCCAAGAAGTTACCTCAGCAATTTTACCGATTCGCTTAGCGGCTGCTCTATGTTCATTCGACCAAGGAGTAGAAGGCTTATTTTGTGAAAAACGAATTATAGGGATTGCAATTGCTATCAGAATTTTGTGTTCTAAGTCTGATAGAAAAGGATTAATTTCAGTAAAATTATTTGATAGTTTCAGGGGAACCCTCAGATGAGAAATTGGGGGACCGAAAAATGAATGGAAAGTAGTCGCTCCAATGGGTGTCCTCCAAGATATGCCATTGGGAATCGAGTGAGGATTGTGGGCTGCTTATTGATAGGTCAGTATGCGAGTAGGTGCCTCAAGAAAAGCTGAGGTGAGTGGGAGAGGTTTGGTTTAGAATAGATAAGTTGTGGGCACTAATGAAATTGTTTATGACAGCTCCTCTTTGGTTAGTATGAGACGATCCCAAAACGGGTTATGAGCGTTAAAATCTCCGAGGATTAGAAAAGGAGATGTGATTAAAAATAAGAAGACTGAGAGTTCGTCATTCGTGATCTGAGCGGTAGGGGGTAGGTATTTGCAACATATAGATGTTAGGAGATTTGAGGTGAGTAGACATAATACTAGCTTCTAAGTTGGAAATATTATCTAAGGTATGATATACGAGAGATTCATGAATATACACTATTGTGCAATTGAAGTGTAATTTTTTAAAATTTAACCTAAATTGTAATGGCTATAACTTGTAAATAAAATGATATGTTTACAAACGGTTTTTTACATCTTGTAGGCTTATGTTTTGTTAACATTCTTGTGGTATGCGTGTTTTAAGGGTTGCTTTAAGAAAAGTAAAAATACCCTTTACGGAATTCAGGAAACAAAGTCTAGTTTAAGAAAACAAGAAAGATATATAACGGTCTGAAAAAATTAATTAGTACGTCCCTGAAGTAAAATTAACATTCGGAAAGGCAAAATTGGATTTTCTTTTTTCAAAACGTCCTTCGAGAAGAATAGTCTTTTTAATAAGAGTTTTTATTTTAGAGAGAAAAATGTTGAAGAAAATGCATATTATAAGGAAAAAATTAATAAAAAAAGAAGCAAATCAGATATCAAAATTTTGAGAAACTAGTTTTTTCCTAAGAACCCATTTACTGAGTACATACATATAAAATCAAAATAATTTCAGATTTGCAAATTCTCGCTTTGACAAAGTTCGTATAAAAAAAACTACTTTTGTCTTATCCCTTGTATATACCAGATAAAAGCAATCCTTAAAAGACACATACCACAAAACTATTAACAAAATATAAGCCTATAAAAAGTAAAAAAACGTTTGTAAACAAACCATTTTGTTTACAAGTTACAGACATTTAAATTTAGGTTAAATTTTATAAAATTGCACTTCAATTGCACAATAGTGTAGATAGCTACTCCGCCTAAAACCCTAATAGCATCAGGTCGGTTGAGGTACTGAATGTTATGTCCAAGAATAAATTCTTGACATCATACGAAGTAAAATTATATTTAATTAATCATTTTTCAGAAATTATATAACAGTAAAATAAATTATTCAAAATTTAAAATTAGATAACCAAAATTCTGCATTTCAAACGTCCTTGTTATTTACGTTTTAATAGCAGACAAGCCCGGGTGAAGATCAGATAAGGTATCTTTAGATACTGTGTTACAAATAGACAGAGACACTGTCTTATAGAAAAGCTTTTACGTTTTCAATAATAACAAATTGTTAAATTTCTAACGCGTCAAGTTTAAGCCGTATAAGACTGTAGATCGCATCTAATTTTAAACGTCACAATTGAATAATGGGCATGTCTTTATTTCGTATATTAAAAATTACGTATCATTAGAAGTAAAACAGAGCTCAGTTCGAATAGAAAATTGTATTTATGTCATTTGTTTGCAATATTTAATTTACTTACTTAGGCTTCAAATTGTCATACGACATTCCAACCACAACAAATATAAATTAATCTCTTCTTACGTTATTGTTGTCTTATCTTAATTGTTAACTTTTACAACGCAAATTTTGCTATTCATTCGGGATTTTATTTAATAAACTAACTAGCGCCACTTTGGTATTTTATGTTCTAGTAGTCCGAACAGTTGCCTTAAATATGAGCAGCAAACAACGGATCAAGTTGAAGTGACTTTGAATAAAATTCAAGTACATCCTTTATAATGGATACAAAATTTACTAATGGAAAAACTGAAAACTACGTTCAAAGTGAAGAAGAAACTAGTGCATTCTTGCAGAATGGGGAAAAGTTTACAGTGTCTCGAGAAATAAGCATTAACCAAAAAGATACAACTTGTGGAGTGTGGTGTGTAAAAGGAACTTGTTTACAGAAGTTTGCAAATAAAAAGGCATATGTTATCCTTTATGGACTGTTAGGTTGCATATGCTCAGCTTCATACGCATATTTTAATGGAACCATCACAACCCTGGAAAAGCGATTTAAAATACCCAGTCGGACAACAGGTAATGCAGGGCCGTAGGTAGAAATATTTCTCGGGAGGGGAAGACTGTGCGAGTAGCGGTTTTAAAGGATAAAAAAAGTCTAAAATTCATATTACAAACAATTTAAAAATGATACTTTTAATTAAACCTCGAGCTTTTTGTAAATTTACAAGTTAATATTAGCAAAACGTAAATTTTCTTTATTCGGAACTTCCCTCGTTATAAACCCTTCATTTTATTAGGAATAGTGATGTGTGACCCACTTTTGTTCAGTACATAGTCATTTAGCAACACATAAATAGTATCTTTTAAAACATTTTTGTTCGTCCCCATTTTGTTAGATCATATTGGATTCCTATCAATATTTTACCAGTTTTTACCTACACCACACTCGAGTTTTGGGCATAATTTTATTCAGCTATCTTGAATAATAATAATAATAATAATAATAAGTGTCTTTTGTTTCAAAATTAACATACATAAAAAAAATACATTTCGTAAAAACATCACAAGAGCAAGGCGCAGTCTAGCTAGAAAGGCTGCTCTACTGAACCCCGTTCTCGTGGTAAAGGAGTTAAGCAAATAACATGAATATTATTATATTTTTTCCGTTTAACAACCACTAAAACACTCGCCATTGGTGAACTTCGGAATTAGTTGGTTAAAAAAATAAACTAGAAAAAGATTCTCAGGATTCCTGGAGGCAACGAACATATTTTTTGTACTGAATTTTAAATTCTTTTTCATTAAGGGAAGTTAATTTACAAGGTAGGGAATTAAACAATTTGATAGCATTGTACGTTGATACTATTGCTATCCCTAATATTACGTGTATGTATATTTACACAAAACAAAAACTTATTCCTTATAGCAAGTGGTAATGATGGATTTGTCAAAATTTTTAATAAAAAATTGCCTAAATGTAACATTCTGCGGTTATTCATTTTTAACCAACGAAGTTCTTTGAAGGTATGGGATATATGGTCGAATTTAATTTTCTTAGGCCAAAAATAAGACGCAAACATGTATTCTGTACTTTTTGAATACGATTTATATGAACTAGATCTAGACAAGACCCCTATATAAAATCACAATAATTAAAGCTAGAAAGGACTAATGACTCACACAACATTAAAACTGAGAAAATGTCGGCTATTATACAATATTTTTAATGATAGATATGATTTCTGAATTAAGTTTTTTACGTATTCTTTAAAACGCAATTCCGAGTCAAGTGTAATTCCCAAATTTTTTGCGGATTGCTCCATACGAAGTTTTACACCATCAATATTTAAACTAAAATTTTCTTTTAAGAAATTTACAGCCACCCTGCTGCCAAAAAGCATAAGTCTTAATTTTAAAGGATTTAGGTTAAGATTATGTTCCAAAGACTGCTGTTTAATAATATTTAAATCTTCATTTATCAAATTTGATGAATTAATGTAATCATTGTGATTGAAATGTAAATAAATTTGAGTATCATCAGCGTATGCCCGAATTTTGCAATATTTTAATGATTTTAAAATGTCAGAAGTGTAAATTATAAAAAATAGGGGTTCCAGAATAGATCCTTGAGGCACACCCGATAAAATTTTTATTTCATTTGAAAAAGAGTTATTGTGAGAAATTTTTTGAATTCTATTTAAAAAATATGATTTCAAAAGTTGAAGTGAGTGTTCCTGAATACCACAGTATTTTAATTTTGCTATTGATAAATCACGGTTAAGGGTATCAAAAGCTTTGGAAAAATCAAGGAGAACCAATGTACTACTAAGTTGCTTAACAATAGCCGTAATAATATCATCAGTAACACCCACCAATGCTATAGATGTGCTAAAATTCTTCCTAAATCCGCATTGATTTTCTGATATAATACTATTTGTTACCCAGTATTGATACAATTGGTTAAATAAAATTTTTTCAAAAACTTTCGATACAATCACAGAAATTTAACGGATCTTTTATTTTTGGCAATGGTTTTCCAATTGAGACTTTCCATTGGTCTGGAAAGTAACTTACTTCTATACAGCAATTAATTAAATGTGTCACATATCGGTCTATAAAAGGGCTACAATATTTTAACATTGATGCATTTAGACCATCCACCCCAAAAGCATCAGTATGTATTGACTGAATACTATCATGAACCTCGCCAACCTCAGCCATTCTAAAAGAAAAGGAAAATTATGTTCCTTATAAAAATTTTCTTTTAATGAACAGTCAGAAATATTTTGCAAATATTGGCCAAAATAATTGTTATTACCATAAGGGTCGGAGAGAATACCAGGAATATCTATATTTTTGTTTGGACATAAATTAAAAGATTTTAAAGATTTCCAAGTTCTTTTAACATTTCTTTCTGCACAAATGTCGTTCACAGTTAGTAAAAACAGCATTTTCAAGAAAAAAAATATATACTCTCTGAAACTTATTTTTTATTAATTCTGACAACTTAGCAGCTATATTAAATACAAATTTAAAATCCTAAGTTCACCCCTTTGCGAATGCAGTGGCGTAACAAAAAATATTTATTTTTTTCTGAAAATACATTGAAAAAAAAAATGAAAAAATGAATAGCGTGTTAGTATTATTTACATTTTTGGATCCTCTATACAGTAGTTTATGAATATTTTATGAATAAAGTTATATAAACATAATTTTTATTACTACTAGCTATGTTGTCGATATGATAAACAAAAATATAAAATCCTAAGCTTGCCCCTTTTAAAGCACAGCGGCGTAAACATAGGTGGCTTAGGCCATGACAGTTGAGCTTCCTAAACATAACTGGCCATGCATAACTATTATTATAAACAATTATCATTTTGACAGAGCGATTGCGTTTCGCCATTCCGCGTTTTTTCGAGTGTATTGCTAAAATTTGACCGTTCTTGTGTGTGTGTAAAACCTTAAAAAATGCCCCTCGATAGAAGATCTCATGAAGAGTCACGTTTAGTGGTTTGCTACTGTTGTTTTAACAAAGCTATAAAGCACTTCAAAATATCGGGTAAAGTAGAACAATTAATTAAAAATATGTTTCCTCATTTCGACAAGACTAGCGAGTGTACTCCACTAGTTTTATGCGGTAGTTGCTACATCAAAATAAAGAAGCACACTTTAACCCAAGTGGTGAATTATGAAACTCTCAAAATCAGACTTAAGCGAAATGAAAAAAAGTGTAGCTGTCCAATCTGTGAAGTTGCTCGATCTAACCCCAGACAAAACCTGCCTTTAAAATGTATTATCCAAAAACGTAAAGTGGGTAGACCAGCCATAAACAATGATGCCGATGTTATCAAGCCAAAATCTATCAAGTTGTGTAGTTTGTGTAATTCTAAATTACAAAAGGGTTTAAAACATACTTGTACAACAACTACAAGAGTGGTGAACACGGTCAGACTCGCAAGTGGATGCGAACAACAGGTGGCAAGTAAAATTATTCAAAAAGAGGAATCAGTTCAGTGCAGCTCTTCATTGGTGCTAAACAAAGGTAAAGGTGTTGGTATGAAAATAGGTATCAAGCGTCAAAATGGGACACCAGATCAGCAAAAGGTAACTCTAAATGTTTTTCAAAATATACAGAAAGATTGCAATTTATAATTTAATTCAATGAGAAAAATAAGCGATCACTTGCGAAGTGCAGGTAAAAAACTGGTTGAACCAAATGTTCTTCCTAATATTAAGAAATTATCTCATAAACTTGACGAATACTTTGATTTTGAAATGCTGAATGATGTAACGATTGGAAAAAATGAATTTTCTTCTGCTCCTTTCGTATATTGCAACAATTTGCCGCAGTTGACTGCTTATCTTTTGAATGAAAGAAATGTTGGGGACTCTTTTCATGTAAAAATTGGAATTGATAGCGGAGGTGATTCTCTAAAAGTATGCTTGAATTTGTTGCCATATGATAACACTGAAGTAGACCATAAACATAAAAGTGGTGGTATCAACAAACTTATGATTATTGGATTAGGACCAAAGATGATCGAGTCCTACAGTAATATTGAATTAATATTTAAAACTATCAATTTGAATTTACTTTGCGGACTTTGTGAATACACGTTTGCTGCTGATCTAAAATTAATAATGATGCTGCTGGGACTTCAGGCGAATTCTTCTTCACATCCCTGTCCATGGTGCGATGTATTTTATAAAGATTTGGAAGGTAAAGGGCAATTAAGAACGATTCACAACATTTCCGAACAAAATATCTTATGGAAGAACACTGGTGGGAGACTTGACAAAGTCAAAGATTTTAGTAAGCTATCAATGCTAATAAAGAGCCTATTAATTATTTCATGAATGTCCTATTTTTTAGAAAACTGTATTAATATTCCATTGATTACCGGATGTGAGCATACCCCAATCATAAAATATATTCCCCCTCCAGAATTGCATTTACTTATGGGTGTTGTGCAAAGGATATTCGATTTTTTGAAACGAGATGTTCCTGAAGCTGCTGACGATTGGATCAAAAGAGCAGGGGTTAAACTCGATCATTATCAAAAACTCAACGGAAATAATGCTAGAAAACTGCTTAAGAAGGTGGATCTGCTAAATAGTATATGCCCAGGTATAAGATAATAATATTTCGTCATATCGTATGGTTATACCTATTTTGTTTTTGTTATGAATTTCATTTCTTTTTTAGGAAACAGATATACGACGGTATTGACAGCCTTTAACAAAGTGGTTTCAAGTTGCTTTGGCTGTAGTCTGGATGCCAACTACGAAATTTATATAAACGAATTTAAAGAAGAACTTCAAATAGCAAAAATAACATACAGTCCCAAGATACACGCGGTTATTCATCATGTTCCTGATTTTATCAAAATGACAAATATTGCTTTAGGTTTTTTTCTGAGCAGGCTTCAGAACAATCCCACCATTCCTATAAACTACATGCAAAAAATTACAATCTTAATATTCAATCTGAAAACTATCCACAAAATTTATTACGCTGTATTTGTTCGTACAATGCTAAACATATTTAATAACTTGTAGTTAATTATTGTTACTTATTTAAATTTTACTTATATAACTTTATTCATAAAATATTCATAAACTACTGTATAGAGGATCCAAAAATGTAAATAATACTAACACGCTATTCATTTTTTCATTTTTTTTTCAATGTATTTTCAGAAAAAAATAAATATTTTTTGTTACGCCACTGCATTTGCAAAGGGGTGAACATAGGATTTTAAATTTGTATTTAATATAGCTGCTAAGTTGTCAGAATTAATAAAAAATAAGTTTCAGAGAGTATATATTTTTTTTCTTGAAAATGCTGTTTTTACTAACTGTGCGTTAAGATATTTACGTTTTTCTATTCTTACCATTGAAACAGTTAAATTTTTTAAACATTTATAATTTTCCCAGTTTTGCGCCGTTCTTGTTGTCTTAAACTCCTGTAAAGCATAATCCCGTTGTTTCATAAGTAATTTTAAGTTTGGTGTTAACCAAGGAGCTTTGGGTTTAGTAATTCGGGCATGTTTAAATGGAGCATGTGCGTCGAAAATATTAAGAATAAGGGTATTAAACAGTTGAATTTTTCTATCTAAATTAGGTTCATATAATATATCGTTCCATTGAAGCAGCTGAAGAAAACGTTTCTAAATTAGAATTGTTAAAATTTCTATATGTTATTATTTTAGGTTCAACATGTTTTTTTATTATTTTTTAAGAACAATACACCAAACAATGATCCGATATATTTCCCACTGGTACAGTACCAGATTCATGAAGTAAACTGCTATCTGTAAGAAATATCGGATCTAACAAGGTAACACAGGTTCTGGACACTCTAGTTGGTTGATTTATTATTTGTTCAAAGTTATAATTTTCAAATAAAGGAACCAAAGGATTATCTATATTAAGCAAATTAACATTAAAATCACCTAAACAAATTATCAACATCAAAACATCAAAACATCATTAATAACATAATTGAAATTTAAATTCGGGGGACGATAAAATACACAAAACCCATAAAAGTTGTTTTTTTATTTTAGTTTTTTAATGCAAATATTCTAAAGAATTATTGACAGCAAATTGAAGATTTAAAACTTCAAAATCAAAGCTGTTTTTTATATATGCCGCAACAACTCCGCCTCTACCTACTCTATCCTTCCGAATCATGCGATAACCCGGAATGTCAAATACAATTACACCATCACCATCAGAGAGCCAAGTCTCGGTGGGAAATACTAGATCAAAATCATGATGCTCTATTATTATTTTAAACTCCAAGAAAACTGTAAAAATTGACCTTATATTTAAATGTGCAATTTTAATTAACTACCAGTTTATCTCAATATCACACTTAACGCTTCAACAAAATTTGAAATTAATCTAAACACTAGTGTTTTCAAGCTGAAAAGCCCGCTATTTTGTGTTGCTATCTTATGTTCAAGCAGATATTACCGCCCAATTTAAAATACCACTTCTGGTGAATAGGAGGAAATATTTTACAGTTTGTTAAGCTATGCATATGCCTCGTTGATTGTCCATATTTGTTAAGCCTTGTTAACTTTCGTGTTCCACCAACATTGGTCAGAGCATGTCCAACATTCCATCCACCTATTCCTTCAACTAATTTTTTTAATTAAAACACCTTTATTCCAAGCCATGAGTATTTTCAACGTTACCTGCAATGATGCAACCTGTCATTAGCAAGCCTTACTTATTCTCTAAAAAGAAGATTTTTGAATGATATATAGATAGTTATTTAAATTTATTGTGCTCCATATCGTATTTTTGCACTGTATTCACCAAGTTTATGCTATTATATTTTTCTTTTTTACTTGTCAAAAGATATTTATCAACGTCATTATTATTTACTTATTACTTATTTTTATTTTTTGGTTTTTGCACTATTTTCTCATGTATATATATATATATATATATATATATATATATATATATATATATATATATATATATATAGCCAAATGCGGTGTAAATGTTGGTGGGGTGAGACCTGTTACTGATATGACGAGAGGAACAATGATGACTCTTTCCTGTTTCCACAGCCTTTTTACTTCCATTGCCAAGTCGGTGTATTTGGCGATCTTCTCACTGTATTTCGCTTGGATGTTCTCGTCGTTGGGGACAGCCATGTCAATTAAATAAGTGATTTTCTCTTTTTTGGATTGAAAGGTGATATCGGGTCTATTTGCTGAGAATGTTTTATCTGTGTGGATGTCAATGTCCCAGTAGAGCTTGTAGTCTTCGTTTTCAAGTATAGATGTTGGTGTATAATGGTAGTAAGGGTCTGTGTTCTCTGTTAGTTTGTATGTTGTGGCTAATGCTTGATGAACGACCTTCGCTGCTGAGTTGTGTCTCGCGATGTATTCAGTTCCGGCCATTATTCTACATCCACTCGTTATGCGATCGATCGTTTCTCTCTGCTAGTGAGATCTTCTACACCTCTCGTCTTCAATGGTTGTGTCCTTGATAATGTGCTTTCGGTAGTTTCTGGTTGCTATGACTTTGTCCTGGATGGCAAGCAGGAAGCCTTCTGTTTCAGGGAACAACTGCCCTTCTTGTAACCACGTATATGAAAGCTTTTTATGTATATGATCTTGCTTTATGTGGTATCTGTGTCTTCCCTGAAGTGTTTTTTCAGACCAAGTGTTCATCTTTTCTAGTCGTGATTGGAAGTGACTGTGTGCGTCTGCTGCGTGGCTCGTTTGAGACAGGTCGAGCGATGTATAATTCTTGTCTGCCTTCACTATTGCCTTGTGGAGGTTAGCGATTGTATATCTATAATTCCCCTTCCTCCTTCTTCTCTCGATGGTGAGTCTTTCCTTGCATGTTTAGTGAATTCAGAGCGTATAAGAATGTGAATGTTTTCTATGTCCGTGTGTGACCATTTAATGATACCAAACGAATACGTAAGAATAGGTATGGCGAAGGTGTTAATAGCTTTCGTTAGATTCGTTGAATGGATATGAGTGTGGCTAATTTTGGTGCTTTGATGGAAGCCTAGGTATCTGTACGTTTTTTCTTTGAGCTATAGTTTCATTGTTGATTGTTTCCCCCGTAGGGTGGTCTGTCCACTGTCCCTTGTTGATACGAAGTAGCTTACATTTACTTATACCAAATTCCATGTTGATGTCCAGGGTAAACATTTCTGTGATTTTAAGGAGTTCCTTTAGCTGTGCCTTTGTGTTTGCATATAATTTTGTGTCATCCGTGTACAAGAGATGGTTTATTTTTTTGATGTTTAATTTGGAATCCGAAGTTTGTATTATTCAGTGTGCTTGAGAGTGGATTGAGACAGAGGCAGAACCACAAAGCACTGAGTGAATCTCACTGGAATATACCTCGCCTGATGTAGATCTCTTATGTTTCGATGTGCTCTTTTTGTGTTCTCAGGTTGATTTTAGTTTTCCACATACTCATGATTTGCGTAAGAAATTCCCTGATGTTTTTATTGACATTATATAATTCTAGCACTCTGGTTACCCAACTTTGAGGCATCGAATCAAAGGCATTTTTATAATCTATGTAACCAGTTTGAAGGTTTCTATAATTTTTTTTGGTTTGTTTCATGATGACGCTGTCTATAATTAGCTGCTCCTTGCAACCTCGGCTGTTTTTCTTGCACCCTTTTTGTTCTTCCGTTAGAATGTTTTTGTGTGCTAGATGTTGTTCTATTCTCCTAGTAATTGTGGCTGTGATGATCTTAGGGTTGGAAGGCACGTAATAGGTCGGTAATTTGACGGGTCCTTATTGTCTGAATTTTTGGGTTTAAGGTATGTTATTCCTTGGGTGAGAAAACTGGGGAATGTGCTAGGTTTTAAAATAATTTCATTAATTTGGCGAGTGAGAGCTTCATGTGTGGAGATAAACTGTTTGTACCAAAAGTTATGAATGTTATCTATTTCAGGACATCTCCAGTTATGCGAGTATTTGATTGTTTCTGCAACTTCTTGTGTTGTCATTGCAAAGTCCTCTTGTTCCTCCAAGCACTTGTGTCTGTCTTCTTCCGCTTTAATCCATGAAGCGTTATTATTGTCTAGTTTCGGTTTTGACCAAATACTTTTCCAGTATTCTGTGATCTCTTGTTTGGTCGGTGGTTCTATTGCTCGTGCCTCCTCATTGCTTATGATTTTTTGGTAGAACTGTTTTTCGCTTCTTCGAAACAGGTTGTTAGCGTTCTTTGTTTCATTTGATTCTTTGTATCTTCGGTGTCTTGCGTCATACACAGATAATTTTTGCTTCAGAGTGTCAAGGATTTCTGTAAGCGTGTAATCAAGAGATGCAGATTTGATTTTCTCTGCACTTTGTGTGATACGTTTTGACTTGTTGCCGTTCATGGATTGGATTATTTATAGATATTATAGATATAGAGATATATTAGATTATTATTATTATCATTATTATTATTATTATTATTGTTTTTATGACTTGTTGTCTCACAGTATTCCTGTGGTTGTATTTTATACTGACGGGATTATACCAAGTCAGTACAAAAGCTAAAAATAAAAAAAGGAAATGGAAAAAAACAACTATTGTGTATTAAGAAATGATCTAATTATGCTACATGTTTTCAAAATGACCGATTTCTGGATGTTCCTGTGAATGTCTGTATTAAGTCCTAATTGAGCCAAATGCGGTGTAAACGTTGTTGGGGTGAGACCTGTTACTGATATGACGAGAGGAACAATGATGATTCTTTCCTGTTTTCACAGCCTTTTTACTTCCATTGCCAAGTCGGTGTATTTGGCGATCTTCTCACTGTATGTCGCTTGGATGTTTTCGTCGTTGGGGACAGCCATGTCAATTAAATAAGTGATTTTCTCTTTTTTGGATTGAAAGGTGATATCGGGTCTATTTGCGGGGATTGTTTTATCTGTGTGGATGTCAATGTTGATGTTGGTATATAATGGTAGTAAGGGTCTGTGTTCTCCGTTAGTTTGTATGTTGTGGCTAATGCTTGATGAACGACCTTCGATGCTGAGTTGTGTCTCGCGGTGTATTCAGTTCCGGCCATTATTCTACATCCACTCGTTATGTGATCGATCGTTTCTCTCTGCTGGTGACATCTCCTACACTTCTCGTCTTCAGTGGTTGTGTCCTTGATGATGTGCTTTCGGTAGTTTCTGGTTGCTATGACTTTGTCCTGGATGGCAAGCAGGAAGCCTTCTGTTTCAGGGAACAGCTGCCCTTCTTGTAACCGCGTATATGAAAGCTTTTTATGTATATGGTCTTGCTTTATGTGGTATCTGTGTCTTCCATGAAGGGTTTTTTCAGACCAGGTGTTCATCTTTTCTGGTCGTGATTGGATGTGACTGTTTGCGTCTGCTGCGTGGCTCGTTTGAGGCAGGTCGAGCGATGTATAATTCTTGTCTGCCTTCACTATTGCCTTGTGGAGGTTAGTTTGTTTGTTGTGGAAGAATTTTCTGAGTTCGTAAATTTGTTTATTATTATTATTATCCATCTTGTTGTCTCAAAGTATTCCTGTGTTTGTATTTTATACTGACAGGTTATACCAAGACAGTACAAAAAAATGAAAAAAGAAAAAAAAAAGGAAAAGGAAAAAACAACTATTGCGTATTAAGAAATGATCTAACGATGCTACATGATTTGAAAAGGTGATATCCGGTCTGTTTGCGGAGATTGTTTTATATGTGTGGATGTCAATGTCCCAGTAGAGCTTGTAGTCTTCGTTTCCAAGTATGGATGTTGGTGTGTGTATGTTGTGGCTAATGCTTATTTTTATTATTATTGTTATACCAAAATATTACCAGCTCATTCCTATATAACACATGATTTTTGTGCAAAATTTGAGGTAGATTGGATAACTAGTTTTTTCAGTAATAATTTTTTTTAACGTTTTACTAGGCCGCCATCTTATTCCGGCATACCAAAAATTTTCCACGGCATGGCCCTTAATTTCAGGCTGAATTTTTAAATATTTCTCTAAACCGCCATTTTAATCCGACATCTTGAATTCGTGCCAAAATTTTACCAGTTGATTCCTACATAATTGATATAAATTGGATAAGCAGTTATTTAGTAATAATATTTTTAACAGTTCACTAGGCCGCCATTTTGTTTTGGCATATTGGATTTTTACTAACATATTACCAGGTCGTCCCCATATGAATCTTAATTTTCTAAAGTCAATATTTGACAGACATACTTGACAATATTTGGTACTTTAAAAAGTAATGTGATAAAACTGAATTGAACTGGACACTTAATTTTAAATCTTGCAACAAAATCTTGTATTCTGTTTGGGGTCTCATTCAAAACATATTTAATGTTTGTACTTTTCAGAGGAAATTATAAACGAGGTATGATTTTTACATTTTTGTATATTTTATGTCCCCTGTATAAAAAATTGAATTTTCGATAAGGCGAACCTTAATCATTTTTGAACCAAAAACTCATCGAGAGTGACTTTTTTCCGTATCTTGCAAAATGACACATTTTTACTCTTTACGGAAAATAACATTTTTGTATTTTTATGCCACCTGTATAAAAAATTAAATTTTTGATACCGCTAACCCTATTTATTTTTCAAGCAGAAACTTATGAGTGACTTTTTTTTCGTGTCTTTAAATATTTTTTATACTGTATACTATTCTATAGCTATCTTCATGTCAAATTGACTAATTTTTAACCGAATCTGTGGAAAAAGAGAAAAGTTGAAATCTGGTTTCTCTCTCTGTTTTACTTACTACATAACCTATTAATAAGTTTTTTAATTGTTAATAAGGTAATTAAAATTTTAGATATGTTTCATATTAAATATTCTATAGCTATCTTCAACTGTTCACGAAATATCAACGATTTTCCGCCATTTAGACATCTTGACAGGCTATAAAAATCATAAATAGTTTGTGAAAAATTAGGATAGGAAAGTGAAAACTATTTCCATAGACCTCTTAATAAGGTTTAGATTTTACAGCCTATCAAAATGTCAAAATTTATCAAAATTGTCGTTTTTCAATTGTCAGTATTTCGTAAACAGTTGAAGATAGCTATAGAATATTTAATGTGAAACATATCTAAAGTTTTAATTACCTTATTAACAATTAAAAAACTTTTTAATAGGTTACGTAGTAAGTAAAACCGAGAGAGAAACCAGATTTCAACTGTTCTCCTTTTCACAGATTCGGCTAAAAATTAGTCAATTTGACATGACTCCCTACTTATTGACTTTCCCAGTATATTAATAATTATTTTATTCTTTCCAATAGCGCCTATTATTAACCAAGGAATGATCTTTCAAACAGCAAAAAAATTAAATCGAACTATGAATAAGAAAAGTATTTAAGCTTGAACTTGACCTATGTTTTTTAATATTCCAGAATTTTAGAACGAAGTTTATTAGTTCTCAGATTTTGTCTATTAAAAAAAAATTGTGTATATATTTTACGTTATAACTGTTATAATATATAATATTACTATTGCCAGTTAAAAAAAACAAAGACAAGTATTTATTGCAAAAACTTAATTTACATAATTACATTAGTCACTAATCACAAAAAAATTTTCTTTTATACGACTTTCTAGAATGGAGTTTACTAAGGCAGTCTCGCTGAAGGCTCCAGCAGTAGTCCGCCACCATGTGGCTATCCCATCGTTCTTGATAACGATCTTCCATAGTTTTAATATCCGGATGGAATCTTTCCCCCTGTTCTTCACTACAATCACCTAAGTTTTCTGGAAAACGATCTAGGTGGCTGTGGAGGTAGCGAACTTTTATACTCATGTTACAGCCGAGAATATTCAAATTTGAAAGCATAGTTTCCACTAATTCTACGCAATTCTCTGCTTTATGATTGCCAAGAAAATTTTGTACTACTTGAACAAATGAACACCAAGCATTAGATTCAGTCTCGTTCATTGATGTGGTGAATTGTGGATCTTTAACAAGTTGCCTTATTTGAGGAGCATCAAATATACCAGCTTTTTGTTTTTTCCGTACTAATGCTAGGAAATTTACTTGACAAATATCCAAAACAATTTCCATCTCGATTTAAAGCCTTCACAAATTGCTTCATTAGGCCTAGCTTAATATGCAAGGGCGGAAGTAAGATTTTTTCTCTTGAAACCAAAGGTTCGTTGATCACGTTTTGTTTTCCTTGAATCATGTCATCTCTTGAAGGCCAATTTTTGTTAACCCAGTGCTCATTTTTAGCTCTGCTGTCCCAAAGACACAAAAAACAAGGATATTTTGTATAACCACTCTGCTGTCCAAGGAGGAAGTTAACCATTTTTAAATCAACACAAATTGCCCACTGATGTTCTTCGTATTTACTTTTTCTCAAAACTAATGCAATTGTTTAATATTCTTCCTTCATGGTAGCAGAATGACCAATAGGAATTGAGCCATATTTGTTACCGTTATATAAAAGAACACATTTTAAACTACGTTTTGAACTGTCAATAAAAAGGCGCCAATCATCTGGAGTGTATTCAGGCAAACCCATTTTTTCTAATTTTTCTTTTCTTTATATTGTTACAGAATATAAGTCATTTTCCTGAGCGAAAAAAGGCAGCAGATCCTTATCTCTTTTACGATAAAATGTAATATTAGTACCTGGACAAAGTAGATTTTTTTCTTTTAATCTGGATGCAAGTAATTCAGCGGATTTCTTTGAGTAATTCAGGTCTCTTACAAGATTGTTTAGTTCTTCTTGATTGAAACACTGCAGAGTTGCTAAATCTGGTTCAAATTCGCTGTCGTTTTCTGATTGAATTCTTTGAACTTCGTTAGACGTTGATGTTTCTGTATCATCTTCTGTCAGTTCGGGTAGACTGCTGAATGATGGAACGGGTATTTCTTCCGAATGCGCTACTGGCCTTTTTGCAGAATCTAGATCAGGATATGTCCATTTGTGTCTATTGTTTCTATTTATGCCTTTAATATTAACGAGACAAAAATAGCAGTCGTCATGATGGTTTCGCGATTCTCTCCAAACCATTGGTACACTAAACTTTAGGCACTTCCTCTTTCCAGTTGTCCACTGTCGCAAATGTTCAACACATGTTTTACATATGAAATGTGGGCCCAAGATTTATCTTGATCTCCTAAATGAACGCCAAAATAGGCAAGATAAGCTCTTTTCACAAAGTCAGAAATCGTTTTTCTGCTCTCTTTCAAAGTGTATTCACCACACACATAACAAAAAACATCGGGATGATTTACACAGGTACGTATGCTTGTGGATGTTATTGTTTCAGTTTAGTGTCTTGATACTACAAAACGACCAAAATTTACACAAAATGATAGCACAACTTTACTTGGGAAAACTCAGTAATATACTAAATCGAGTACACCGAGCAGGTATAGAAGGATCAGGTCATATGCAATTATAGGTATAAAAGTAATTAAGAGCAGTGTATTGAATAGTTCCTAGTATAGGAACATTGGGCCAGGGACAATTCCAGGTATCCATTTGGTTAATTAGATTCTGGGAAATTTCTATTTTGACGATTAAGTACATATTTATCTCTTTATTTGTTGTCCTTTATCAGAAAAAAAATATCAATTAACCTGTAACCTGTATCTCAAAAACTAGAGCTGATAGAAAAAATCTGGTGGCATTTTTGGAATCAGCACATTAAAAACATCTAAAATCAGATGTTAGATTTCCGGCACCAAATTTTTGTTCTCATTTTGTTACCCTGTGTAATCATTCCATTCCGGAAATTTTTACTGAAGTCTTGAATATTATTTCTTCTTGTAAAATAACCCGAATCTTTGATATTCGTAAATGCGCTTTCCCATTTAATTTTAGACGTAAATAGTTTTTAAAATTCAGGCACAAAAATTAATACTTGGTTATCTTCACTTAACATTGTCATTGTAGGAGTAATATTCTTTTATTTTAGGTATCATATCAGTAGGAAATGATTTAAGTCAGCTACTTATGTCTGTAATCCTTAGCTATTACACAGGAAGAGGGCACAGGCCAAGATGGATGGCCCTGGGAATGTACACAGTGGTTTTATTTTGTCTCATGACTGCTTTACCTCATTTTTTATATGGACCTGGCTTAGACTCGCTGTCGCTTACAGAAGAATTCCGGACAATTAGTAACTCATCAACAGAAATTTTTTTAGATGAACACCAGAAGTTTATTTGTAGTAACCAAACTCGAAGAGATCCAGAATGTGAGATGGAAGGTAGAAATTATTCTCCTCAGTTAATTTTGTTCGCCGCCCAGTTTATATCTGGAATTGGAGGATCTCTGTATTATACTTTGGGAGTATCCTATATGGACGATAACATCAAAAAGTCCAAAACGCCCGCTTTGTTCAGTAAGTCAATAAACATTATTATCTTAACAATTTTATTATTTTGCGATAGAAAAGATTTTCATAACTTAATATCGTATATAAAGTTAATTCTGTTTTCCTGAAGATATTCTCGGTATATAACCAAACAGAAAATAATAAATAATTTATATTTTTTGTAATTTCTTGACCTCGTGGTTATAAACGGAGGCGAGTTTTTCCCGAGTGTTCCCGATTGAATTCGTATAGGGGCGCATAGATTATATACGCCTTACGTTGCAAATTTTAGGTCAACAGCGGCGCTGAGGAAACTTAAACATTTTTGTCAGTTGATGCGTTTAATGTAAATCGTATGATAGGTTGTGGTTACGATTGCGTATTTTTATAGAATTTATTTTATTTTTAAGACTTATTTGTTGATTTTGTGGTTTAAATTAGTTGAAAAAATTAAGGTTTTAAATAATCGTAGCCACATTGGTGCACAATCTTAAGCTTTCAAAAGCCGCCAGTGAGCTGAACTTTGAGGAATGTCTCGAATTTAAGGCCAGATATCGACATTTGCCAGAACTTAAAATTCGGCAGACAAGTAAAGACAAAAGTAAATTGTTATTTTAGTAAAAATATGTACGATTTATGTGACTGGATATGTGATTGCGAAGGGATAAGGGCATTTTATTATTTCGTGTTTTTGATTTTTTCAGATGACTCTGTGGTGTAAAATATAATAATTAGGAAATTAGGTGTATGTATGTATATATATATATATATATATATATATATATATATATATATATATATATAGATACATATATATATATATATATATATATATATATATATATATATATATATATATATATATATATATATATATATACAGGGTGATTCATGAGGAAATGTCAATACTTCAGGTACATATTCAGGACCTAAAAAGAAACATAAAACTCTATATAAATAAGTGTCCGCAAGGCCTTAGTTCTCGAGATACAGGGTGTTAATGTTTTTATTTAATTTTCCTTTTTTTTAAATAAAATCTATGATAATGTAAATAATGGAGTGAAAATTAATATACGGGGGTTTTTTGGTATGACAAATTCGAATCTAATTTTAGTATTGCTCTTACTTGTAGGGGGCGCCACCTACATGTCTTTATACTTCTTCGAACAATCACAACTTTTTGGTACAGTCTTGTATTACATTTTTGAGCAAAACAAATTATTCCCTTGCCATTTCTACGTCAAAAAGGTATACCTGTTAAAAGTGGATACGAGCAACCGTTTTCGAGATATTTGGATTTAAAACAGTTTCGGCGCATGTGATTTTTTTATCAAATTCACATAAAGTATGCATGTATTGTAAAAAAATAGACGTGTGCCTTGCTGACAGAGCAACTGCTGGTTGATGTTTTCATCGTTTTTCCTGTTTTTTAGCAAAAGTAAAGTCAGTTAATAATAAGATCAAATTTTGTCACTGTCAATTTCTGTTCATAACTTTTATTATCTGACAATAATCATTTAAGAAACTTTAGATCTAAATACGTCATTATGCCTGTGATATTTTCGCATCGTGAATATGCAGATATGATATTCGTCTATGGCTTCTGCAATGGGGTCGCAATTCAAGCAGTCGCGGAGTACCAGCGTCGTAGAAGAGTTTTTCAACAAGTTTTCACTACTGCTGGAGAATCTGGGATGTTTCCAAGTGCGAAAATTGTATCTGAAAGAGAATCGGGACCCAACGTTGAAGTAGAAGAGGCTATACTCAATGCCGTCGAAAATGATTCAAGCATAAGCACTAGGCGAATTGCAGATACTTATCAAATTACACAATCGTCTGCTTGGAAAAATCTTCACATTAATTGTTTATACCCATTTCATTTACAACGGGTTCAACATTTGCAGGAGGGTGATTTTTAGTTGAGAATGCAATTCTGTAGCTGGATTAATGAAGATCGAAGGTTGTATAGGTATGTTTCACTGATGAAGCACAGTTCACGCGTGATGATATAAATAATCTTCACAATGAACACCGGTGGTCCTATGAAAATCCTCACGCTACTGGTGTGGTGTGGAATGTTAAATGGTCATTTAATTGGTCCATTTATATTCGACGGTAGTCTTACAGGAGAAAAATATTTAAACTTTTTTGAAAATCACTTGCGAAATCTATTAGAAGATGTTCCCCTTAATGTAAGACAAAACATGTATTTGCAGCATGATGGAGCCCCTGCACACTACAGTTTACTTGTAAGAGATTTTTTAAACCAAAACTTTGCAAACCGATGGATTGGTCGGGGAGGTCCATTTAAATGGCCACCTAGATCGCCAGACCTTAATCCTTTGGATTATTGTCTTTGGGGATGGTATATTCCACTAAAGTAAATACAAGAGAAGCATTATTGGATCGGATAACAAACGCAGCACAAACACTAAGAAATGCGCCCGAATGTATCCACAGAGCAACCCGAGCTATACACCATAGAGCTGACCTGTGCTTAGAAGCAAATGGTGGAATTCTTGAAAATTATAAAACGTAACCTAGATTTTATTAAAAACAACTTAATAATAACAATTTTGATAAAAATTAAATACCTTTTGTTTAGTTTATGTCTGAGGCACTGAATACACAGTTCAAAAAAATGTGTTAGTCTTTCATTTCAAAGCTTTTGTGCCAAGATGCGTTTAAATTTGGACAAAATAACAAAACTTTTAAAATTTTGCGATAAAAAATTACATGCGCCGAAATTGTTTTAAATCCAAATATCTCGAAAACGGTTGCTCATATCCACTTTTAACAGGTATACCTTTTTGACGTAGAAATGGCAAGGGAATAATTTGTTTTACTCAAAAATGTAATACAAGACTGTACCAAAAAGTTGTGATTGTTCGAAGGAGTAGAAAGACATATAGGTGGCGCCCCCTACAAGTAAGAGCAATACTAATATTAGATTCGAATTTGTCATACCAAAAAACCCCCGTATATCAATTTTCACTGCATTATTTACATTATCATCGATTTGATTTAAAAAATAGGAAAATTAAATAAAAACTTTAACACCCTGTATCTCGAGAATTAAGGCCTTGCGGACACTTATTTATATAGACTTTTATGTTAATTTTTTGGTCTTGAATATGTACCTGAAGTATTGGCATTTCCTCATGAATCACATTGTATATATATATATATATATATATATATATATATATATATATATATATATATATATATATATATATATATATATGACCCCCCAAAAGTTAACCATGAGCCGCCACTGGGTGCTGCCGGGAAATACCGCAAAAATCTATTAAGCTTTTCAATACAAATTTAGTGGATTTTTAAAAATGATGGTCAAAATTTTGACAGTAAATTTACCACGTCCAAGTAAAAAAGTTCTTGTAGTGTAACCAAGAAAGAGACTCATATTGGAGATAAAAATCTGTTAAAACCAAAGGAGGAAGTGACTTGAGGTCTAATGTGCATTTTCCAGTTAATTTGCTTCTTCCATTCATAAGCGTTATAAAGGGTTAGGTATCTGGCACCATCGATTTAATTCTTGAAAATTACTTCCCTTACTATTACTTAGAAGGGAAGTATTCTAATCGTGAAAAAATCACCTTACGAGATTTTTTCAATGCCTGTCTGTCTGTCTGTTTGCGGCATAGCTAAAGAGCTACTTACCCGATTGACTTCAAATTTTGGTGAAAAATTAAAGGTCATGTGTTATTAAAAATGTGTTACATGTTCCAACTACTGTTCAAATTTTTTTGTACATGGTAAGACATTTTATTGCGCTTTAAATTGTAAATATTATTGTCTGAAAATTTCCTTTATAGAATTTATATATACTGATGATGATCACGAGATGATCGAAACGTCAATTGATAACATGACTTAACAAGAAATGTGTTGTTCGTTTTATAAGGAACTTAATCCACAAAAAAATTAAATATATAAACTAGAAGGTCCAAGAAAATACAAGATATACCTATAAATATATATATATATATATATATATATATATATTGGATTGTCTATATATGAGTAATTAAAAACAAAAAATATATCAGAAACTCATTAAACTTTTGAATATTAATAGTATTGATGTATAACAAAATTTAAAGGACTCATAGAATAATTCTTTTATAAACTTTTATATATTAAAAAGGTTAGGTAGGAATTGTACTATATTTAAATTATATATTAGATAAAATCCAGAGGCATTATAAAAATCTGCGAAAATACGTCTATTTTTACATAAAAGCATTTAGCCATAGAAATATAGAACTTCCAAAATAGTATATTTGTCTTTTAAATAACTCATTTGGAGAGCTAGTATGTATTTTAATGTTAACGTTATAGTTGTCATGTAAAACCCAACCCAAAATTGGCAAGAGATTTGATTTTGTTCAATTAGCACCCATTTTATTCTTGTTTGCCATGCTAATTAACATACTCGAATGGCTTAAATATCAAATTAATATATGTAAATGCTAAGGCCTTACGGTTCGGACACCACTGATATCTAACCTTAATTGCGTCAAGGCTTACTTGTGATTTGATACTTCCGGACTTAAATAGTCAGTATTTATACAAAGAACACCCTTCCTCACCATAGTTTTTCATTTATTTAAGTACTACCACACCCGGAACTTACAAAATCATTAAAAAACTAAAAAAAAATACATAAACAACGATCGAACGCGGTACCAAAAATGACAACATTGCAGCGTCTGTTTTGTAATTAGACTATAAAACAAGAGTGCTATGATCTTACAGTAGGAATTATAGTAGAGATTACAACTCATTCATAAATCACGTCAGGGGTAAGCGCCAACATGGTTTCCCAATTTTTCACATTCTATCGACCAATGTTTACGATAAAACAAGAAGTGGAGAAGCCCATGTCCAAGCCGTGGCCATCTGTTGACGAATGCCAGTGGCGGCGTGACTTCTCATTTCCCGCATAAGCAAATATCATTAATCGTGAAAAAATTATCGTTCCGGGTTTTTACAGATCTTCATGTTTTTCCATTATGGTCGGTCGCTCGGTAAGTTCCGGTATAGCTAAAAAATCCACTTACTCGATTAACTTTAATTTTATTTAATTTTCCACAAAAATTCGTCCGATACAAAAAAAAACTGGTCAAATACTGGTATGAACTCAATATAACGAAACAAAATGACGACCTGTTAAAATATTTGATGTACGAAAATGAAGAAATGGGTCATGCTTCATTATCGTTGACAAAAAGCAGGATTCTTACCTATTCCCTAATGAGGCAAATAGGCATTTTTACAAATTTCAAAGAAATAATCGTTCCCTACTTCACTATCTAAAATCAAACCAATAAGATAGGTAAGTTTAAAAGGAAATTAGTTATTTATATATTATAAACTTTAGTTTTTAGTTATGTTTGCCTTATGTCACTGTCATTTTGTAATTGTGACGTTTAGAAAAAATATTTGTTTAGTTGTTAAAAATGTCATCTTAAACCTGTAACTGCCAAGTTAGACCTTGTCTTAATTTAAACCTCTTTAGTGTATACGGGTGTTGGAGTTTTAAAGTAAAATCAATGCTTTTAACGCGCTCTTATTGGCTTCCTACTCGTCTGATTGTATGTTTGTATGTCTGGTTCAAATCTTGTAATGGATTTTTCACCACTTCCATTACCGATTATTTTCAAATTTGACATGCGTACACTTTCGGATATAAAAAAATCCGAATTTTTTTAGTCAACGTTTAGAAATCCAAAATGGCGGCGCCAATACGGCCGACGAATTTTGTTGCTTGTGTAGATTAAACTGAAAATCGGTGCCTAGAAAAATTTAAGGGTGTCAGCATTTAAAAATTCAAAATATCGTCGGATGCTTTTAACATTTGTGGGGATTATTTAAGAATGCACAACAAAAATCAAAATGGTGGCACCAATGTAGGGAACGAATTTTTGTCATTTGCACATATTCGGCTGAAATATCAGTATCAAGAAGTATTTAAGAATGAAAGTTATGAGATTTTAGTCAATATTTGAGAATTAAATATGGCGGCACCACTAATTTTAACATTTTTGCAGATTTGATTAAAATTCGGCATTAAGACCGCACATCATGAATTTTTGTCAACATTTTAAAAATTCAAGCCATGTATTGCCAACATGGCGGAGGAATTTTAACATTTGCATAGATTTGGCTGAAAGAAAGTAGGCATCTGGGGGTATTTGAGAATACATATCATACATTTTTAGTAAATATTTAAAAAATGAGAGTAGGAATGCCTAGATTGCGAGCGAATTTTAACATTTATACAGATTTGATTAAAAATCGATATTAAGTGAGCAATTCATACATTTTTCGTAATAAATATTCAAAATGGGGATGTCATCAATTAATAAATCCGATAAGTACTTTTTTCAGATATTTTTAAACATTTAATTGGGCCACCGTTTTGTTCCCCCATTTTAAATTTATTTCAACATTTTTACCAGTTTTTGAACAAAATTTGAACATTATCAATGCAGTAGTTTTCTGCATTGACTTTTATAACATTTTATTAGGCCGCCATTTTGGATTTGTAGTAAAACTTATCAGTTGATAGTCATGTTACACCTAATTTTTCTGCAATATTTAGATAAAATGGATAAGCAGTTTTTTAGTAATAATTTTTTAACATTTCAATAGGCCGCCATTTTGTTCTGCCATATTGGATTGTTACCAAAATGTTACCACGTCATCATCATATGACCTTTAATTTTTAACTAACACTTGAAGGAAATAGGACAAGCAGTCTTTGAGCTTTGTCGCGGACAGACATACAGACTAACAGACAAAACTCAGAAAACATGGTTTTTTGCAACTAGAATACTTTCCTGTTGCGAGAAAAGTAAAAAAAGCGAGCATTATAAGATAACAATAGAAGAGCCAATTGTCATATTGTTATTCCATGTTAATAGCTAAATGTAAAAAATAAAAGATTTTTTTTTAATTTTTAATATCTTAAATCTTAAATTCGAACCAGTTTAGAACATGTTTACGAACACATTTTTACCTTTAATTACCAAAAGAATCACTATTTAAATCCTTTACCTCATAACACTTATATAAAAAATTGGCCCAACTCAATTGAAAATAAGTGAATACGGTATCTTCCATTAGACACAACAAATCCCCTGGAAAAAAGAAATCTAGCTGTTTACTTAGTGATTAAAAGACAATTCCAAACTTAAACGGCATTTCTTTACAAACTCACATTGCCGCACCATAGAAGCCCCTAGTTTGGCAATGTCCAAGATAAAGTAAATAAAACTTATTTATTAAATATTTAAAAAATCGATGTTCTTCTAATTTCACCGCACCTTTAGAACGCTGCTTTTTTAAGTAAAGCAACATATAATTAGAAGATTTGAACCATATCAGCAATTACACAATAATACATTAAAACACATGCAGTAGTGAAGCTAAGAAAAGCTTGGTACCTAATAAAAATTTTAATTGAATTAATTTCTGGGCTAAAATATTTTTTAGCAAATTAATTTCTTTAATGTTAAAGTTTATTGTAGTTCCACGACCCGCTATTGGTTTTTAAGCCACGCCGGTTACGTGACCCTGTAACAATCTTTACTGCAGACTTTTTTACTATAAGGTTCCCTTGACAATGAAAGTGGGATGGTCTAATACGTGGACTTGTCGATCTGGGTTGCCACATCTAACTAAAACTCTTGTTACTGGTGTAATCTGATCTGAGGCTTTGGGTATTTTAGCTTGTATTTTACTATTTTGCAATACAAGTAGTTTCTTTATACTGCTTAGAAACTAATACCGGAAAAACATTACTATTCTTTGTATGAAAATTTTATTGCATCATGTTTAAACATATTCACCGTAATATAAATTGGTATAAACATTGCAGTTCCTGGCTAGGCTTGGCATCGTCGTACGATCGTCCTTATTTATTTATTTATTTATTTATTTATTTACGGATATACCATTTTACATAAGAAATAATAAACAGTAAAGCATTGCGTTAATTAATTACTAAAACTAATTACAATAAGAAATACTACCACAAAAATTCTAATTATTAATGACATTTAAGAATATAATAATCTCTACGTCTATGATGTCACACGTCTCACGGCACTTTTAAAGGTACTAACTGAGCCATGGATTGGCAGATTATACTTATTAAAATTACGTTGCATTCTATTAATTGGGCTATGCAAGCCATAATTTCGGGTGACGTTTTCTGGGTAAAATAAAAAATTGGAACGGGTTCGATGTAGGGCATGTAAAGATATTTTACTTAGTAAATAAGAACAGTCAACATGCCCATTAATTAATTTGAACAAAAAACACATATCGGCCTGCAACCTCCTGCCCTGAAGTGAACACATACCCAAAATACTAAGAACACGGTTGTAATTTGAATTATTATCAATTTGAGGTATTCCCAGCTTAAAACTACATATTCGTAAACATTTTTTTTGAACATTTTCTATTTGATTGATATGAATCTCATAAAAAGGAGACCACACCGGACTTGCATATTCCAGAATCGATCTTACGTACGAACAATACAATAATTTCATGACATGACATGAGAAATCAGTACTAAATCTAGAAATATAACCCAAAGACCTAGATGCTCGCTGTATCACACTCATGATATGGCCATTAAAAGTTAATCTACAATCAAACAAAACACCAAGGTCTTTAACCTCATGAACTCTTTCAAGTGTAGTGCCATTTATGATGTAATCAAATTGAATAGAATTACGTGATTTTGAGAAGGTAATGCATGAACATTTACTTGTATTTAAACTTAAACCACTTAAATTTGACCAGTGAACAAATAAGGTCACCTCTGACTGCAAACATTGGCAATCCAGAGAAGTAGATGTGTATTTAAATATTTTAAGGTCGTCAGCATACATAAGAAAAGAACTATGTGGTAAAAAGAATCTTAAATCGTTAACAAACAAAATAAATAATATGCCTGACGATACTAAAATTTGATTTGATATAAAATTATTAATTCTAATACTTTGCGTCTGCCCAGTTAAAAAACTACTTAGCCATCTAAGAATGTGATCACCTAGCCCTAGTGCCTTAAGTTTAGCCAGTAATAGACCATGATTCACCCTATCGAACGCCTTCGAGAAATCGATATAAATAACATCAACTTGATATCCCCTCTCGAAAGCGTTCAGCAAGTGGTTCACATAAGTTAATAGATTAGCTAGGGTAGACCGAGCAGGCTGAAAACCAAATTGTTCATCCATAATTACGCCTTTACAGCGCCAAGACAGCGAAGAAGACACCAATGAATCAAACAACTTTGGAATGGTTGACTGGGTACAGATGCCTCTGTAATTTGTAACGTCGCTGCGATTACCAGATTTAAAAATAGGAGTAATGTATGAATGCTTCCAGAATTCAGGAAATACTCCAGAATTCAGCGAAAGATTAAAAAGAAAGTGTAGTGGTTTACTTAATGTGCAGACACATTTATTTAACAAGATAGGGGGTACCCCATCGGGACCAGAGGATGTTTTCGGATTAGATGATATTATTTTATGAAATATGTCAATTAAATCTATCTTTACCTCATTTAAATTAAGTACCTGAGAAAGGGTAGGATAGTATTCAGGTATTTCATAAGAGGCATCTCTATACACGGTAGAGAAATAATCGGCAAATAAATTTGCCGTTTCTTCACCATTATTGCTTGCTCTGTTATCAAAGTGCATACAGTTTGGATATCCGTTTGATTGTTTAAAATTATTAACATGTTTCCAAAATTCATTTGGGTTATTAATTAAATTTGATTCCATTCTGTGCACGTAAGATTGATAACACTCTTGTTCTAGAGCCCCACACTCCTCTCTAAGCCGCGAAAACAGCACATAGTCAGCAGGAAAATTTGAATTCTTATAGCGTTTATGCATAATTTTTTTCTCAACTATAAGTCGTCTGAGACGAGGGGAAAACCACGTTGGAAAATTGGAGCTCTTAAATTTTTTAATGGGCACAAATTGTGAAATACCCTGGTATATTATATTATAAAACCCATTAACTGCCTCATCGATATCATTTTTGTCAAGCAGTATTTCCCAATCGACTGAAGCAAAAAAATCATTTAAAGCTAGGAAGTTGCTATTTTTGAAGTCATAATATTCTAAATTATATTTTAATGCTTCATTTGAAGTCGAGAGAGGAATGTCACAGGAATAAGCAATATGATGGATACTAGTATTTAACAATAGATCATCAGCGGATTGCACAACAATATCATTTAAATTTGTAAAGCACAGGTCAAGAAAGATATTATTATTATTAGGAGTATTTATCATTTGAAATAAATTAAGAAAGCTAAAAGAGTCACCTACAAGATTAGCAGTCGACAGCGGAGAACACTTAACACTAACACTGTGAGCTTCATTAGACCATATGGCACTAGGGAGGTTGTAGTCACCAAACAGCACAAGAGCATGACCAGGATTCGCCTCGATTATGTCACCCACAGCCCGGCAATGGTCACTGTAAACCTCATGAGGGGAATTAGGGGGGATATAAACTGCACCAAAAATAAAATTTTTGTTTCCCTGAGATAACGAACAGAACAATTGCTCAACGGATTTGACAGTGGTCTTGAGTTGTTTGGATTTAAGCTGGTTTCTAATGGCGATAAGTACTCCACCACCTCTAGATTTTAAACTTGTTTCAGAGTTCCTGTCAGTTCGATAGATGTCGAATCCAGGGATATTGACCTCATCGGCCGAGTGACCATCGGTGAGCCAAGTTTCAACCATAAGTAAAACATCATAAGTACTAAGGCAAGCTTTCCTAGGTAGATCCTTTAATTTAGAGGAAATGCCACCAGCGTTCTGGAGGTAACAGCTTATTAGTTGCCGTTTTTTGGAGGACGTCTGTCTTTTATTATTTTTGGAATCCCATGAAAGTATCGTATAATAAGGTCGCTTTCACCATTTTCCTTTCTTTGAGAGAGTTCCGATGCAGTTTTTTTATGTGGTTACGCTGAGAGATTGTCATGTCAGCACTAGTACGAAGAGCAGATTAACTCACTATTAACTGTCACTATTAACTGTCTACTGTTTTGTAAATATTTTTTGGCTGTATCTGATGATTCGAAAACAATACGTAGCGGGCGTGGTCGATCACCCACTCGGCCCAACCTAACAGTCTTGAAGGAAGCACATTCAATATTGATTAAGTTCAACATAGTTTTTATTTCGGAGCAATCGTGGTTGACTCTTGTTTCAGCATTACTGGACAAACTTTCAGCTATGTTATGAAAAACACTTTCGGTATTTTTACTCTCAGCCAGCGCAGGTATGTCGGTGGTGACGAAATTATCATGCTGGGCTTTAATATTTTGTAGCTCAGATCGAATTTCCCTCGACTCAGTGTCCAGTGCCGAAATTCTATTTCTATCCTCGCTGAGTTTTCTCAATTCCTGAAGCATTGTTTGGATAGTGGCGCTTTGTTCCATTATTATTTTATGCAGCTGAGTTATAGCCAGACAAGCATCACTGGAATTAAAATCAGATCTATTCAGAAGCAAAGGTAAATCAGGCTCTGTCACTCCCGAATAAACACCAATGTTACTTAAGCGCCTATTTTCGCTAATATTTGCTATAGATGACCTAGCTGCCAGCTCCATTGGCATTGATGTGCAGCAAGCTATGCCAATACTGTTACGATGAAATGTAGTAGCGTTGGTAGAGGTTTCAGTAGTGGGCTTATCTAGTTGTTCCTTGCATGAGACACAATGCCACGGTATCTTCTGACTTGAACACAGTACAATTTCGCTGTCTGTTAATTGGGCACATTTTGCATGGAACCAAGAATTACAGCCCCCTGCACAACCAATTTTATATGAAGTTTTACCAATAACTTTATTACAACCTTTGCACATCAATTTACCCATTTTCCGTTGTCAAAATGCAATAGCGACGTGCAGCGCGAAAACTCCCCAAGGACGAAGAGTTGTTTATAGTTGGCGCATTACCTTTCTGGAATGACGTCATTTTTGGTTATTTTTGTTTGATTTATGTTAACTGACAGTGACAAAAACATTTTGAAAAAACTCATTGTCGTTTCTTTACAACAGTCAATGCCGGTTTTGGTTATGTGTCTTTCAGAATATATTCGTCAAAATTGACATTGATTTGTTGTGATTCTTTTTAAACTTTTGCAAGATGCCGCGAAGATATAATCAGCAATCACAGCTAATAGTTTTGAATATCGTGGCTTTTTTTCAATTGGAAAAAGAGCAAGCTAAAAATGGAATCCTTCCGCAAACTGATAATATAATTGAACGAGCTTCAAATGCAACAAAACTTAGCCATACAACAATCATAAATATTAAGAAAAGAGGAATAACGAGCGATGAATCCTTTACCTCCAGAATGTCTCAAAAGCAAAAAGAGGTAAAAACAAAAATTACAGATTACTTAAAGAACAAAATAAGAGATACGATCTACTGCATGTATGCGAAAAATGAATATGTTACAATGCAGACTTTGCTTAAAAAACTAAAAGAGATAAATGAATATTTTAATTTTTCCATCACCTCGCTAAGAAAATACGTAAAAAGTATTGGTTTTAAGTGGAAGAAATCAAATAATTGAAAATACCTGATGGATTTGCCCCATATCGTCCACAAGAGAATCAATTTCTTGAGGGAATATGTCAAAAATCAAAATCTAGGACAAGATGCTTATACCACCGTATTTATTGATGAGACTTGGATTTTTAGTAAAGGTTCGTTTAGAAACAGCTGGCAGGATAACACTATGTCTACAAGTTCTAAAAAAGCTAGTGAAGGTCATCGATATATTGTAGTTCACGCTGGATCAAAGGAAGGATTTATTAAGGGGGCCAGTTTAATATTTAAAAGTGGACTAAAAAGAGATTATCATGACAATATGAACAAGCAAAATTTTGAAAATTGGTTTAAAAATCAGCTGGTACCAAATCTTCCTCCAAAAAGTTTGATAGTGATGGACAACGCAAGCTATCATTCCGGCCTTTTAGAGGATATTCCAAGAAAATCATGGACAAAGCAGAGATTGATTGGATGGTTAAAAGAAAAGAACATTGACTTCCCAGAGAGGGCCATGAAGGATGAAATATGGAGCATTGTAGAAAAAAATTGTAACATTGAAAAAACATTCTACCTTGACGAATATGTGAAACCTTTGGGCCACAAAATACTAAGACTTCCTCCATACCATTGTCAATTTAATGCTATTGAAATGGTATGGTCTGAGTGTAAGAGGAAATACGACCAATACATTGCTAGTCTGAAGGGGACACCATCGGAAGTTTTGGCCATGTGGGAAAAAGCGATAAATGAAGTATCTTCAAAGCATTGGAAAAATTATGTCAGCCACACAGAAAGGGTGTTAGTTATACATTAATTTCTCTCTTTTGGTTTTTAAAGCAAAGTCTGCATTGTAACATATTCATTTTTAGCATACACGCAATAGATCATATCTCTTATTTTGTTCTTTAAGTAATCTGTGATTTTTGTTTTTACCTCTTTTTGTTTTTGAAACATTCTGGAGGTAAAGGATTCATCGTTCGTTATTCCCCTTTTCTTAATATTTTTTCAGTATTGTCTGTAATTGAGAATTAAAATAATTTTGATGAAAATGGGTAACTGGCGTCAATTTATTACATTGCAAACAAAGAATAAGACTAAGATGAAAGAATTTATATTAGTAAAGTCTTATTTGCAAAATAATTTTAGTTTTTGAAGTTATAATAGTTATTTTTGTATTAAGTGTGCAAAATGAGGGTTTTTTTATGGCAATGAGAGTGTTAATTTTTTGCCAGCCATTTTCGACAAGTTGCAGCGCTTTCTGTACAGAAAATGCCAATTTTAAATTCGCTTTAGCCAGTGCTGAACGCACCCCTCCTATCTACATCACTGCATACGTTTAGGTTAGGAATCATCGCTGAAATATAAATAATATAACAAATACGTTATTTGAAACCAGCGTGACGTCATTCCAGAAAGGTAATGCGCCAACTATACAATTCAGTGATCCGAATACCGAGGTTTTTGTACAAATTTTTAAGAACTTTGATGAGCAAAAAATATCAATGGATATACACAAATTATCGTAATTACAATAATACCTCTTAGATTGCAATTTATAGAACACCAAAATTCGACGGGCAACATATATGTGAGGTAATCTAGGCATTTCTATTTTTATTCTTACTCTAAGGCTATAATGATTGCTATGATTGAATAATTGTAAAACTACTCGTAAGGGACGTAAATTTGGCAAAGCATCGTTACCAGTTCTGTTTGGTAACATTTTTATTATTACATTTTTGTAACTCTTTAAAGACCTTAGTTAATTACTTAGACAACAAAACAATGTTTTATAGTCTAAGCTTAATTATTATGTGTAGTTTTTTGATATACATATAACTGTGTTATGAAAATACATAATAATACATAGATTCAGGTTAAGAAGGCTGGTACAGAAGAAATTCTTCGGACGTAGGCGCACACGCTACAGACATGTTGTCTAAAATCTTAAGTACTCTACGGTACTACACTAGTGCATCCTTTTTACTAAGCGATGAACATGCATCTTTGAGCAAAAAACAAAACGCAATCTCTGAAAAATGAACCATTGTCAAAATATTGTTTCAAACACAATAGCTAAAATACTGGATGCAGAGGACCGCAAAAATTATATTTATAAATACTCATTAATCAAATAATAAGCTTGTATTATGATAAAAGCTGTTTTATATAGGTATTTATTTTATTTTACCTAAATAAGTTTGTTAGCCAATATAATAAAATTATGATTCAAAATACATATCATTATTTTATACTTAATTAATTTTTGCCTATTTGTTTCAAATTAAAAGCGGGAAAATTTTAAATCAAATAGAGTGCTTTACCCAAAAAATATGTTTTCTAAATCCAGGTTAATTGTAGTTATTTCTATTAAATTCTATTGCTCTAAATTAATTAGCCCCGGCTTAATATGGTATAGGGATTAATTCTGTTCAGTATTCAGATTACATGTAAATTTTAGGTATATTATCTATATAAAGTACTCATCAATAAAAAAACGAAACACCTAGTTTTTTGGGCAATATTTGAAAGCTCGTTACTCGAAAATTATTAAATCGAATTTAAAAGAGTGTCAAAGAAAGAGATCATTTTTTTCAAATTTCATGTTATCTCCATTTATAGAACAGTCGAGTTAGATGGCAATCCCTCGGGACCTTTTCGAGATTTTGTAAATATCTTGGACAACTACGATTATATAGCAATTTTTTGAAAATTGTCATTGTTTGACAGTTTAGTGTCAAAAATTAGCAAACTACGAAAGATATTGATAACTTGGCTATGCAGCAATTTACCACAGATCAAGTCCTTTCAGTTTACATATATATATATATATATATATATATATATTTATATATATATATGTGTGCCCTGAGGATGCACAAATTAAGTTCCGAAACGTCGACAATTTCTGGATCTTAACCGCAAATAATACACCACTCTAACAGTTTTTTTTGTTCAGCCATGTTGGATTTCTACCAAAATATTACCAGGTCATCCTCATATGACCCTTAATTTTTGGTCAAAATATGAAGTCAATCGCGTAAGTAGTATTTAAGCTATTTCGCGAAATGACAGACAGACCGACAGACGGACCGACGGATTTGATAAAACATGTTTTTTGGCATCTAGGGACGTTCAAACGTGAATGTATGTAAAATCTACAGGGTGAATTTTTCACGATTACAAAATTTTTATTCGGCCGCAATTTTGTTCCGCCATCTTGAATAAGTAACTAGTTTTACTAGTTAAGCACTATACCAAAATTAGTTATGGCACACAATTTGCACTCATTAAGTAGTTTATAGTGTTTTATTTTGTGCCGCCATCTTGGATTCGTACCAAAATTTTACCAATTGATTCCAACATAATAATTAATGTTTATGCAAAAATGAATTCGACAAGTAGCTTTTTCATAATATTTCATATAACATTTCACTAGGCCGCCATTTTGTTTTAGCCATACTCGATTTTTACCAAAATATTACCAGATTATCTCCATATATCTCTTAACTTTTTATCAAAATTTGAAATCAAACCATTAGGCAGTTTTTTCAGGCTGAATTTTTAAATATTTTGTTAAGCCGCCATTTTGTTCCGCCATCTTGGATTCGTAACAAAATGTTATCAGTTGATTCCAACATAATACTTGATTTTTTTGCAAAATTTGAGATAAATTGGATTAGGAGTTCTTTAATAATCATTTTTTTTAACATTTCACTAAACCGCCATTTTGTTTTGCCATATTGGATTTTTACCAATATGACCCTTAATTTTTGACAAAAATTTCAAGTCAATTGGGTAAGTAGTTTTTTAGCTACGCTGCGAACAGACCGACACACAGACAGACAGACGGACAGACAGACAGACCGACGGAATTGAGAAAACATGTTTTTCGACATCTAGGGATCGTGAAACGTGAAGATCTGAAAAAATCTCGAAGAGTGATTTTTTCACGATTACAATATTTCCCTTTTACGAGGGAAGTAAAAAGACAAAATTACTAATGAAGAAAATACGCTTGAAATGAACCAAAAAAAATTATAACATCTATTTTTTATGTTTTATACTTTTCAACAGAAATTCCTAAAACTTTAAAGCTGGTTTTAATGGATCCCTAGGGTCTGTCCCAGATCCTCTTGGTAGGTACTGTAAATAAATCCATTCTGCATTTCTTCATTAGTAATTTTATCTTCTTAAATATATTTTGCTGCTTGCAAAAATTGTCTTATATACAATAACAATAATGACAACAATAATTATGATTGCTTCAATTGACAGGTATACATATACAGGGTGTAATTTAATTGATGGCTGAAAATGCAGGATATGATTTCTTAGCTTACTTAAGAACGAAAAGTTCATATGAACATACGTCCTAAACATCTCAACTTTTGAGCTACAGGGTGTTAAAGTTTTAAGAAAAAATTCGTTTTCTTATCATAACTTTAATATTGTTCTTAGAATTTTCATAAAATTTGGCACTCATCTACTAAGCACCAATAGGCATTTTTTGATGTAGAAGATTTTTTTCTTAATTTTACCAGTGGCGTCGGTACGGAATGTAGACTGGAGATTTTTTTTTTAAGTATGGTACGCCACTGCTTTTTCCGGAATTGAAAATCATTTTTGAAATCCTCATTTATTTTGCGACAAATTTAGTTTCTTAACTTTTTTTCGTCCGACGCACTGTTTTCGCGTAAAAAAATAAAAATTGTTTTCATGCATTTGTAGTATAACGAAATTATTTTAAACTAGTAGGTTGGTGCCCTATTTTGTTTCTAAAATAATGACATTTGGTCAATTACGTTGCGGTCTTATTTTGACAAGTATTCATAAAAGTTGCAATTTTATACATTGTGAAAATTTCTTTAATCAGTAATAAAAAGAAAATAAGTAAACTATGTTAAGATTTACAAATTCCGAGTTACCAGATATGCATTTCACCTACGAACTTGCTGAAGGAAATGCGTATATGGCTAGGCGGATATATCAAGAGCGGTATCTAAATCGTATCATTCCCGATGCCAGAATGTTTTCAAGAATATACAGAAGACTACATGAAACTGGGAGTCTTAGCATTGACAATAGTTCCAAAGGGGCACATTGCACAGTGAGAAAACCAGAATCAGAGGAAGCTGTTTTGAACACAATTGACGAACATCCAGGAACAAGTACTAGGGCAATTGCGGTAATGCTAAATGTTTCCCATTTTCTAATTTGGAAAATACTTGTTGATCATTTACTATATCCATATCATATTCAAAGGGTTCAAGCACTACTGCCGCGTGATTTTCCATTGCGCTTAAATTTCTGCCGATGGTTTTTAGAAAAACTTGCTGAAAATCCTTTATTTGATAACAAAATACTCTTTACTGGTGAAGCTAATTTTTCCCGCAGTTCCATTCAAAATTTCCATAATCATGTATAGGCAGAAGAAAACCCACACGCAATTACTGAGGCCCATCATCAGGAGCAGTTTTCCATGAATGTGTGGGCTGGAATAGTTGGAGATTTCCTCATAGGACCGTTCTTCCTTCCAGGACGACTGGATGGACTATCCTACCGCCACTTTCTTGAAAATGATTTGCCAATTTTGCTCGAGGATGTACCTCTTTTATTAAGAGAAGAAATGTGGTACATGCATGATGCTGCTCCTGCACATTTAAGCATTCATGGTAGGGAATTTCTAAATAAGGCATTTACCAATCGCCGGATAGGACGTGGAGGAACTCAGTCTTGGCCTCCCAGGTCCCCTGATTTATATAGTTTAGACTATTTTTTGTGGGGGCACCTCAAGACTTTACTACACCAGTTCAAATTGTAGAAAAACTGCGGCAAACTTTTCTTGCCAAACAATAAGAAATACTCCTGGAATTTTTGATAGGGTTCGCCAATCTAGTATTCTAGTAGAAGGAGGACATTTTCAACAATTGTGATAATTAAATTAAATATTAGTTTATTTTATGCATAGAAGTTGTCAAAACTTGTAAGAGTTTTGTTTAGTTTTCGTGCATTGCAAAAAGTCAATCGATTAAAATAGCCACTACTACAATTCAAGTTTAATACAAAAAAATGTTTTAGTAAGTATTTTGAGTATTGAGTCTAAAACGAATTTTTCACTACCATTAGATTTTAGAGATTTTGCTATGCATAAAAATTGTTTCTATTCTGTGTCAAGAATTTAAATTTGTTGCAAAATAAATGAGGATTTCAAAAATAATTTTCATTTCCGGAAAAAGCTGTGCCGTACCATATTTTTTTAGAAAAATCTTCAGTCTACATCCATTACGGACGCCACTGGTAGAAATATTAAAAAATCTTCTACAAAAAAAAATCCTGTATTTTCAGCCATCAATTAAATTACACCCTGTATAGGTTAGCCTATCAAGTTTATAAAAAAAACATTTAGATAACATCCTAGGATAACACTTTTATCGCTTTTCAATAAAATATATTTTTATTTTAGGTTTTTCTTATTTTTTAAGAATGTTGGGTCCTGCTCTTGGACACGGCTTAGCATCAATTTGCCTTAAAGTGTACATCTCTCCAACATTAACGCCAACCATAGACACTAGAGATCCAAGATGGTTAGGGGCATGGTGGTTAGGATGGATTATATTGGCTATTATACTTTTCGCTTTTTCCTCCCTACTGGCATTGTTTCCTAAAACATTACCTAGGGCAGCTATTAGGAAAGAAATTAAGAGACAAGTTTCAAAAATCTCAAACAAGCCTATGGAGGTGGAAGTTGAGACTAGAGCCTCATTTAAAGGTGAGTTTACATTAGTTTTGGGCATGCCCTGTTAGCAGAGTGTAACTACTGTATGCGCAACCGGTAGAAGGCATCTTACCGACGCCCTCAATAGAGGCCCTGAAGCAGGGGCGAGCGGTCCATGTACAAAAAAATTAAAAAACTCAATTGAAAAAATTAATTCAAATATTATTAAGGGTTCATTAAAAATCGACCGAAAATAATATATCACTTTGTCTTTGTCGTGCGAATGAGAATACACACAGTACGTATTCCTCCTTCCCTTCCCTACACACACAGTCACACCACGGACCGACTCACCGACACGACACATCGGCCGGCTGAAACAAAATTTCTGTTGCTTATTACTTCATATACAAAACTTACGAGGTACTTTGGGTACTTTTACCGTTATTTTTATAAATAGAAACTTGTGGTTTTCGCGACAGTGTGCTACTTTTTCGTAAAACTTGAGATGCCGTTGACAAAATTATCATACTATCATACTTCTTAAGATACAGGGTTAAATTGAAAATTTTGCATTTTCAGGCACCCCTCGTATCTCAACTATTAGATAACGTATCGAAAATGTGAAAACTGTTTCTTATATAACTTTTCCCGTAGTATTCAATTCCGCCTTCGGAATTAGTATACAGAGTCAGGTCAAAAAGTTATCGGACCCCACTTTATTTTTTTAAATGGAACATCCTGTATATTTATAGTCTATAAAATTTGTCTTTTTTTTAAATTTTTTTCAAAAATATATTAGTATGCACTTTTTTTCAGAATCACGCAAACAAAAGACAATTTTCTGAAATTAAATGCTTAATTTAATAGTAGGTCATGAGTAACAATAATAAACATTTGAAAGTTACATATTGCTAACGAAGAATTGGATACCTTGCATATAGGTATCTTTTTATATAATAATACCTATAGAGTGTTTTAATAACCGTAACTTTGTTAAAACAGTTTTATAACATAAAGTAACAATATAACAAACCCAAGAAAATAACAGTATTAAAAAAAAAAGAAAAAACAAATTTTTATGTGATGTGTTCAGTTAAACCTCGACGTCCGTGATCAATATATTTGACATTAGATCCGCACTGTATTTCTATTTCGTTATTGAAGTTATTTAGTTCTTTTACAGAATAAATTCATACGTGTTCGTCTAATATGTGTGCTGTATAGTCCTTTTATATTTTAATTTGTAGTGGCCATCTAGTTATAAGGACTGATGATTACCGTAGGGTCAAAACACGTGTCACGAAGCAAATTTTTAACTAAACTAGTTTTATTCTTTTCTTTAATTTCGCTATTTTGACGCTATAACAACTACGTATGCGAAGATACTTGACATTGATTATCGTCTGTTTTAGGACCAACGCAAGTCGACATTTTATTTGATAACTTTAATTTCTCTTCATTTCAGATATGATTAAGACATTCCGAAGACTAGCCTCGAATCGGACTTTAATGCTAAATAATTTCGCAGCAATTTTTTACTTCTTGGGATATATGCCGTATTGGATATTCCTACCCAAATATATCGAAACTCAGTATCGACAATCTGCATCTGCTTCAAGCCTTATAACTGGAAGTGCGGGTCTGGTATGTTCAGCAATAGGAATTCTGCTTTCTGGTGTGGTCATATCCAAATTTAGACCAAGAGCTCGATATCTGTCAGCATGGAATGTCATCGTAGGAGCTATATCAGTAATGGGCATCATTTCTTATGCCTACTTGGGCTGTACTGATAACGACAACAGAGCGCCAGTACTGCCAAATGGAGAGTAGGTATTTATGTTTTATAATTTCTTAGGGCGGACCTTGGTTTTTTTAACACCTAGTTATGGTAAACGTTTAAAAGATCAACCAATTTTATATTATTATATAATAAAAATAAATGCGAGAATGGCAGGATTACATTATAGTTATATTTGAGGTCTATTAAGAACTCAGGGTTCTCAAGATTAGACCGTATTAAATTGGAATTACTATCAGACGTTTCGCCTTTGATTGCATAATTTTTTGAATATTTAGATTTACTATTACCTATTTTCATTCTACTTTTTTAACCCGTATGGTCAAGAATACTCAGCTTCACTGTTTTACATATGTTACGTTTACGGAAGAAACATATTGTACATTCTATTTGAAATGTACCGGTTAGAAGATTTAAACTAACTATAATTTTCATAAAAGAAAATATAAACCATTTTTCGACGTGTTGAGACACCCAACAGCAGCACGTAGTAACGTCACAGTTTAAGAAAGAAACAGTTTTCTCACACCTTTGTTGTGCTCCCAAAAGCCGGCTTTTTTGTGAGCGGTCGTAAATCACCTGCAGCTAACAACTAGATGCGAGGTATAGGAGGCCGCGCGTTATCTTGTCGCAATGAATACATCTACGGAGAACGATCAATAACTGTATTAGTTACTTTAAGTATTCATATTAATACACACATGGAAAAAAGTTAGGGATAATGACAAAAGGTCGTTTTTGAAAACAAAATATATTATTTACAGTTGGAATAATTAAAAATTTGCCTTTATAGCCCAAAATTATATTATTTCAAAAATGATTTCATGATAATAATACAAAATAAAATTGATTACTGAATAAGATACAGGCTGAAATCAGGGCATATGCTTTTAAATGAATTTTTGAAACACCCTCTAGCATAAACTCTCTGCAATTTTTAAACTGTATATCGGTAATTTTGAAACCTGATTCTTTAAAAATATTTTGATTTTTAGATGATCAACGTATCTTTCTTTTTAAAGAAAATACAGCAATATTAGTGTGGTGATGTTTTACCCGTATTTCTCTTACCCACCCATAAAAATGTGAATATTAAAAATTCCATTCGAAATAAGGTTACAGATTTTTTATTCAAAATGGTAAAAACATCATTTAGCACAGATTATTGTTCATATGAAAAGAACTTATTGATGTTGAAGTTAAGTTAGGAAAACATCTATTTTACAAATTTATTCATGGTAGGTAGTAATAAAGAAAATTTATAAATTTACTCAACAAAACTAAAAAAACGCGATCCACTTAATGGAAAAAAGAAAAATATAAAAAAACTAATATTCTATATGAAGACCGTTGTTTTCTATCACTGCTTGAATACGTCTAGGCATACTCCTTATGCAACTGTTAATAGCGTCTTGCGGTAGCTGATCCCATATAACAGGTAACATGTTTCGTAATTCCTGTAGAGTGTTCGGTGGGTGATGGTGTGAACGAATGATTCTTTTCAGAAAACCCCAGACATTTTCTATAGCATTAAGATCTAGTGATCTTGCTGGCAATCTTAAATGATCAATCTGGTTCTCCTGGATTTGATCAAGTACAATCCTAGCTCTATGCGGGCGAGCGTTGTCATCCAGAAATATAAAATTAGGATCAAAATTGTACCTGTGTCCTTCAGCGATATCATTTATGATGTCGTTTCGATAAGTCTCACCATTCATTGATTAATTCAATTGAGTACGACCCCCGTAAAAAATCCCAGCTCAAACCATTACTCCTCCACCTCCGTAAGGATGAACCTCTTGTACTAAACCAGGTCGAACGCGTCTTCCAGTGTCTCTCCAAATCCTGAATCGCCTTGTATCACTATGCAAGCCCACTCTGGTATCATCCGTGACAGAGCGCCATGATCTTCTCGAATCATTTTTGAAAGAATATAAATTTAGGCTATAAAGACAAATTTTTAATTATTCCAACTATAAACAATATATTTTGTTTGCAAAAACGACCTTTTTTTGATCGATTGTTGATAATGGCATTGTCACTACCATTGTCAACTACAATATTGTATCAATTTATTGAAACATCAGTTTGAATATTATAGTAAAAATAAATGCTGCTGTGACAATGCTATTATCAACAATCGATAAATAAGGAAATTTTGCTGGTATGTAGGTAAGAACAAAAGTAAGAAACTGGACTTGCCAGTAAGAAACCAAAGTTTTACATTCCTTAAGAAGTGATTTCAGATAGGAAGCAACGAATCTAGTGCTAGATATGTTTTTTTATTCTATGTAAGATTTTGTATTACATTTTGCTATAAAATATAAATTAAAGGTACTTTTCTCCTGAGTCAATTTCGATTTTTTGGAATTTTTGACCACCCTGTATATGCAATCTCAAGTTTGAATATTTTAATATTAATTTGGCAGAAAGCAGAACTTTTTATAAAGAGTAACTTTTTTCCGTAAAACTACTAATAAAAAGAGTTTCCCATATGTAGAGAACTTAAGTAGACATACTGTATGTATATATATATATATATATATATATATATATATATATATATATATATAGGCTCTGGTAACTTACTCATTTTCACTAATCCAACTCTGTTCTGGGACGCAACTGAAACGCTTTATATGCTGCCAACGATCTGCCGAATTTTGTCGGTATGCGGAAAATATTTGGGAGAGTGGCGCTACTAGTTTATTTCCACTATGACTGCTTAGGAAAGTATTTACATATATTTTTGGTATCTTTAAATTTCGCACATAAAAACAAAACCTTATCACAGTGAAAATTTCATTAAGTGCCACTTAAAAATTCTGTTTCTTTGTATAAAATTAAGTTAGTTATTCTTGAAAATATTTGAATTTCACTCAAATTTACTACAAAAAGTAATAATTAGAAACTCTAAATATATTAGGAAAAATTTGTATGGAATTTATGTAAAAATATAGCTGCTTTCTCAAAAAAATTCTACTTTATGTCAGTTTTAGTTCTAATTCTCCATTTGTAAAAATTTTAAAAGCATATTTGCTAAATATACAGCTCGAAAACAAGGATGGCTTTTAAACAAACATAAAAGAGCATGCTATTAACAACAAAAGTAGGTAGGTGTGACTTATTGAAAAAAAATACAACTTACTTTTAAAAATATATTTTATGGTACGAAACTACAGCAAAAATAGATTAAACAGATGATAACTACAATTACTGAATACAAATATTTTTATGGAAATCGTATAGCATAGTGAATAATGCATCTATTGTTACAATAAACACAGAAACAATTTCTAACTTCTTACCTAATTTGTACACAAATACTGCATTTGAATCCAAAAATTACTATCCCCAAAGGATTATATTTTTTAAAGGATATATTGTTTTTTTACACTTGAAAGCGCACTGAAACACTTTAAACTTAAAAATAACCATGCACTGACAAACGATTAATGAATAAGGATAATAAACGTGTAAATGTAAGGTTGGAAATTTTTTCTTTTATTTTTCTCTCGCTTTTCGCCAGCATTACGTCTCACGTCGGGTAAAATTACAATACTTTAGGAAATACACTCAGTTCCAAAAAAAGTGACGCACTTGATTTTTGATCCGAGTTCAATGTCTTATATCTTTAAACCAGTGGATCGATTTGAAACATTTTTTTTTTCATAGGTAGGTAATACCTTTGTCATTCAGCAAAAATGAAACAAATGAAAAATTTCTCAAATATTCTTGGATAATAATGTAAAAACTAGAACTATGGTTTTTTGCTATTTTTTGACTTGCCCTGTGTATTAGTTGAGGATTCGTATAGAAACTGTTTACACCCTATATGAAAGACCTTTTTTTGTGAGCATTTTGTTTTCCTATTCATCGATTTATCTCTAAAATTGACCGAATTACAGTTTTTTTGCTGAAACCTTACCTTTTTTTGCTGAAACCTGTGCTTAGTACCGAATATTGGCTTTTCAATAGCAACTCTAAGAGCTTCTTATCTTGTAGGATACTCGAAATTAAGTTTTGATGTTGTATCTGCCAATTCTGCTAGGCTCTCCAGAGACCGTTCACGAGAACTCACCCTTCTTAATTTATTCCTCAAATGTTTTACTGTATTCATATCAGGGCTTTTCGCAGGCCCTATAATGTGGCGATACCCGCAATTTCGCACTATTGCTAGGGTATACCATTGGGCATTATCCTACGTCCGAATATGCAGAACGGTATTCAGGTATAACCATAATTTTAGACTTTTGCAGGTCTCCTTTAAATTCACTTCTGCTAGGCGTACACAAACCGTTTGCTTACTAACCATAGCATCTCGAACTTGGCGAAGATTTTCTTGAACTTTTACAGGTGTATTGGATCGATTCCGTAAAATTCGCAAAAAAGTCTGGCAAATTCGTAATCAACGACAAAAACTGAACTTAGAACCCTTTAAGTCTTTTTAATGGAACTGAAAATTATGTATTAAGCGGATGGACTATGTCGGATCATAATCGACTTTGAAAAAACAATTGCCGTCGCAATGGCAATTAATTTGTTATAATTTGTCAGTTATGTATTTCAATAACTTCTTTGCCAAATTCGAGATGTCATGTGAGTAAGCAGAAAGGCTAGGAGGCCTGCAAACGGTCCTAAATTGCTACCTACCTTGCTACTCGGAGATACTTCGTACAAAATTATGGGTAATGGACTAATCTTGAATGTCCTGTTTACTGATGAATCAAGGTTTTGCCTTAACATGATGAATGGGAGAAAAAGAGTACGGATAAGCGTACTTGGCGAAAGATTCAATCAATTTTTGATGGTGGTTCAGTTATGGTATCCCTTCATGTTTTTTTCCATTAGACAGTCAATGACAGCCCAAATTTATATCAATGACATTGTATGTGTTACCTCTTTCTGAGTTAGTTGGCAACAATTTTATTCTGGTGCAGGATAATGTTCGACCGCATACAGCAGCAATAGTGCAGAGCTTCCTACTGCGAGTATCGCCACATTACAGTGGCCTGAGAGAAGCCAAGATATGAATGCAATAGAACATTTGTGGGATGAATTAGAAAGAAGGGTGCGTTCACGCGAAAGGCCTCTCGAAAGCCTAGAAGAATTAGCAGATGGGTTATCAGAAGAATGGGACCGTATACCAATGGAAAGAATAAGAAATCTAATTTCAAGTATGTCACGCAGATTAGAAGCTCTCATAGTTCCTAGAGGAAGCACTACTCGGTACTAAGCACATATTTCAAGTTCTTTTTTATCATTTTTATTTTATTAGAATATCACTTCTGAAAAATTAAGGTTACAATAAAAAAGCTGTACTTCAGACATTTTCAAGCCAAATTAATGAACAGAATAACACATTTGTCTTAGAAGAAGGGTCTTTCATGTGACAAGTGACAGTGTAAGAATTTTCTATACAAATGCTCGAATAATATACAGGATGAGTCAAAAAACAGGAAAAAAAGCAATGTTTAAGTCTTTCCATTAACATTCATGTAGCATGGCAAAGTTTCAACAAAATAGCTATAATTCGGTCAATTTTACAGATAAGGCGATGAATAAAAAAAAATGCTCACAAAAAAAGGATCTTTCATATAGGATGTAAAACGTTTCTATACGAATCTTCAACTAATACACAGGGCAAGTCAAAAAATAGCAAAAAACATGGTTCGAGCTTTTTCATTACTACCTAAGAATCTTTGAGAACAGTTTCATTTATTTCATTTCTGCTGAAAGACAAAGGTATTATCTACCTACGAAACAAAATTCTTTAATATTGGTCTATTGGTTTAAATGATATGACACTGAATTTGAGCCAAAAATCAAGTGAGTCGCTTTTTTTGGAACTGAGTGTAGCACACCAACCTTTTACTAAAATTTGGATGTATAATGAATTTTCACCGATGCCTGGTAAATTCGCGAAGTACTTTTCTCGGATGTTTGGTGAATTCACAGAGTAATTTTTTTTACATGTAGTGTAAAAATACATTTAATAGTAAAACATTGATACCAATTAAGTAACCCATTTACTATTTTAACAGTTAAAATTATGTAATTTTTACCCAATTTTTAACAGTCAAAGGTCCCAGAAGAAGCCTCGCGCAATCGCAGGCGAAACGTCGGAAAGTAATTCCATTTTGGCACAGTCCAAACCCAAGAACCATGATTTCTTAATACATGTTTAATTGTTTTAAGACGATATTCATAAAATAGTAAAAGCTTTTAAAATTTGATAGAAACTTTTATTTCATATCCATAAAAATAACCGATAAAATTATGCAATTTTTACCCAATTTTTAACAGTCAAAGGTCCCAGAAGATGCTTCTCGCAATCGCAGGCGAAACTTTGGAAAGTAATTCCATTTTGACACACTCCAAACCCAAGAAGATTCCTTAATACATGTTCAATTGTTTTAATACCATATTCATAAAATAGTAAAAGCATTTAAAATTTCATAGAAACTTTTAATTCATATCCATAAAAATAACCGATATACTGCAACTATTTCTCTCTTGACTTTACTGAAAATATCACAAAACAATGTATTAACTTTTTATTGAAAAAACCATATCAGAACAATCTATCTTTACCTTTCGTTTACTATTTTGCTCACTTTACACTATCTAAATCAATAGTTATTTTAATATTTGTAAATTACAACGATCTGTTCACTTAAATATATTTTTATGGATCGATTTATATGAATGTAACTTTATTTCCACAGAACTTTCTTTATTTTAGGCTCAACTTGATATCCGACTGCAACTCAAACTGCCACTGCGGTTATGTAAAATACAACCCGGTCTGTTCTTCAGATGGCACACATACTTTTGTTTCCGCCTGCCATGCCGGATGCAAGAAAGTCGTCGACATACATGGAACCGATATATTTACCGACTGTTCTTGTTTAAGAAAGGAAAATAAGACAGATTCGCACCTTTTGAATAATGAGACTTCTGGATATAACAAAACGAATATCATGGATGATGCGGGGAATGATTTTGTTAAACCAGGAAGTTGTTCTGTGGACTGCTTATCACAGTTTTATATGTTTTTGTGTGTCTTGTGCATTCTAAAATTTAGTGGAGCTACTGGACGAGCTTCGAACTTTTTGGTTACAGTCAGGTAATTAAAAGTAAAAGTATTATACAGGGTGTCCCACGGAAAAGTAACACATTTCGATACTTAATAGCTCGAAAACGAAAAATGATATCGAAATGCGGTTTTCACCGAATGGCGAAGGTGTGCCTGGAGTTGTTTTATCAATGTTGCCAAATGTTCCTATTTATCCTAGGATCGTGGAGAAATACCTATTTTTTGGGACTAAATTACTCTTTTATTTTAAATGGGATAACCTATAAATTTTTATGGTCTTGGATAGCCTGATACTTCTCCTTTTCAAAAATACATAGTTTGGGGATATAAATTTTAAGTTGTTAGATTTAAAAATTAACTTTAATTCTTGTTTTGAACCTAATTTCAAATTTCTTTATTGCTACAAATAAAATTTAGTAAAATAACAAAAGGTAAAAAGTTTTATTTTCGTGAAGATAAATAAAAACTATAACAATTGTTGTATGTGACCTCCATCAACTTAAACACACTTAGTCAATCTATAGAAAAAATTTCTATATGAGTCTTTAATTATCCCTTCTTCTGCAAGTTGCGGATAAAAGAAAAGTTCTAACATATCGGTGTAGTTAGCTCCAAAGACGGTATTCTCCATAAAGAAAAAAGGACCGTACACCTTGGTGGACGACACCGCACACCAAACATTTCCTTTTGACGAATCCCTTTCCAATTCGACAAATTCTTGCGGATTTTCCTGTCCTCATATGCGGCAATTATGTTTACTAACCTTTCCGTTTAAATAAAATGTTGCTTCGTCTGACATTATTATTTGCGCATTAGGAAATTGTCTGGATATTGTTATTGATTTCGTTTCTGCATATGAGATTACTAAAAATGCTTTTTCAATTTGATTAAACATTTTAAAAATCGAAGAAATTAAAAATCTGACTGCTGCATTTGGCAACAAACTTATTTTTAATGGTCGACAGGATGACGTCTGCATACTTTTGTTCCGAAGCACACTTGATAGTTATGGTATCGCATAACTACGAAGAATGGATAGCGATGGATGATGTCGAAAAGTAGAGCGACTTTTAAAGATTATTAAATTTAAGGCATACAAAATTCAAGCATTTCAACGAATTATCCCCACGCTTACGAACAAAGATACTAGATACACATGTGAAACAATTCTAGATTTATCGAGACAACTTCCTGATGCATAATTAACAATGCCAGATGAAGCAACATTTCATGTTAACAGAAAGGTTAATTATTATGCAAAAGTTTACAAAGTTATTCTTAAAATCTAAGAACTTAAAATAAATATCCCAACACTATGTATTTTTGAAAAGAAGAAGTGTCAGGCTATCCAAGACCATAAAAATATATAGGGTGTCCAATTTAAAATAAAACAGTAATTTATTCCTAAAAAATAGGTATTTCTCCGCGATCCTGAAATGTTTCTATGATATTCTGTTGCTATTTTTACCATTTCATTATGCGGTGTGGGCATATTCTGCCATACTTTGTATTTAAAATTGTTGGTACATAAGGTTAGACGATTTTTTTATAGCAAATATTACAAAAATATATTTTAGGTGTGTCGAAGAAAAAGATAAGTCAGTTGCCATGGGGTTTGGTCTTATGTTAATGAGTCTATGTGCATTCGTACCTTCACCGATCTTGTTTGGGATAATTATGGGTAAGTTTCGGAAATTGAAATGATTATAGGTTAGGTATTTTAAAATCTAGGGGAGTCCAGACCACCAGCCCCCCCCTTCCCCTGGCTACTTGCCTTGAGTAGCAAACTATATAATTGAACCATAAATAATACATAAATAATAAAAAGGAATTGAAAACACTACTTTAATAAGTACTAAGCAAATGTACAGGGTGGGCAAATAGGCGAGGTACGCGGACGTATCTCGGAAACCAGTCAGTGTTAAACCAGGTTTTTTTTGTTAGTAACCTTTTGTTCTATATTTGAAAACAAAGTGGTGGGGTGTGTTCAAATGTTTTTCTTAATAAATGTCAATAACTCGAAAACGGCCCAACGGATTTTAATAAACTTGGTGTCGCTGAAAAAAACATTCCTTGAGGATCCAACATTATCTAACTAATTGTGTTTGTGATCTTGAATATTACCACTAGAGGGCGTTTTTTGATAATTGCAAATTTTCTAAAAAAAATTAAAAGTATCGATATGGTTTTTTTACATGAAAACAGAGAAAAATGAAGCCTTAATAAGCATGCGCCAACCTCATCTTGATATCTTGTTCCTAACCTAAAATTTCGGTCAATGAAAATTTGACCAACATGATTTAATTAATAATTAAAAAGAGGTGTTTTTCGGAATATCGCCCTATTAAGATACCAAAGAAGTATGCCCGTTTTAAAATTGAAATAAAATAGAGTCTTTTTTATTAGTAACTTTTTTCCATGTCCCTAAAAATAAAGTGATGGGAGTTGTTCCAATGTTTTTCCAAACAAATGTCTATGACTTGAAAAGGGCTTAAGGAATTTCAATAAATTTGGTAGCGCTAAAAAAAGCGTTCCTTAAGGAACCAACACTACCTAAGTTACTGTTTTTGTGATTTGGTATCTTGCCGCTAGAGGACGTTTCTCTGTAATATAACAGGAATTGCAAGTTTTCTAAAAAAAATTAAATCTATCGATATTTTTTGCACGAAAAAATAGCAAGATGAAGCACAAATAAGCACATTACAAGTGGCATCTCTATAACTTCTTCCTAACCTAAGTGCAAAGAGCGGATTTTCGGAAAAAAAAAAGACGTCCAGATTATTTTTTGCTCCCATAAGCTAGAATATTAGCGAGTAATTCTAAAGGCATTGACATTTCTTTGGAAAAACATGTGAATATCCCCCACCACTTAGAGATAGGACAAAAAGTAAGTAATTTTTTAAGATGTATATATATATATATATATATATATATATATATATATATATATATATATATATATATATATATATATATATATATACAGGGTGTCCCAAAAGATCATACCAATAATTTAGGAATACATAGATTTGATTAAAATATCACGATTTGGCCATACTTGCCTTAGTCCAAAAGTTAATATTAAGAAAGATACAGAGTGAGAAAGTTAAAATTTTATTTTCGATTTTTTAAAATAATATCCCTGGTTTTTAAGATATTAAGGTGAAAATTGGTGATAACGGATTTTTATAGCCAGTAATAATAATACACCTCCAATTTTGTTGTAACTTGTAGAGGGCGCTACCAGCGCTACTTTTCGCTATAAAAATGTTGTAACTTTTTTATATACAAAATTATGCAACTTTGTAAGAAAAAATACGTTCTACTGTCTTTTCTCCCAAAAAAAGCTATACTTTATAAATTTATCTAAAGTTTACCATTTACGAGATATTTTCTGTTTTATTACTTAATGATGCAGCCGTATTTATCATTTAGCATATTACAAGTTGTATCATTTGTATACATTTTAATAAAACTTTCAGAAATAAAGCTAATATATTTGTTTGCGACAGATGCGTTAATTCGAGTTGATTCTTGTTTGATAAAAGCCTACTTTATAAAAATGATAAAACTCGAATATCCTAAATGGTGAGTACACGGGGATGTTTTAAGTAATAAAACAGCAAATATCTCGAAAACGGTACAATTTAGGTAGATTTATAAAGTATAGCTTTTTTGTGAAGAAAAGATAATAGAAAATATTTTTTCTGTACAAAACTTCCTAATTTTGTATTCAAAAAACATTTTTAAATACAAAAAGTAGCGCCCTTTGCAAGTTACATCAAAATTGTATTATTATTATTACTGGCTATAAACAATCCGTGTTTCCAATTTTCACTTTAATATTTCAAAAACAAGGGGTATTATTTTAAAAAATCAAAAATAAAATTTTCACTTAATCATCCTGTGTCTTTCTTAATATTAACTTTTTGGACTAAGGCAAGTATGGCTAAATCGCGATCTTTTAATCAAATCTATGTATTCCTAAATTATTGGTAGGACCTTTTGAGACACCCTGTATATATATTTTGTTATCTTAACAGGTTGAAATTCCGAGGAAGACCTGATTTTTTTTACTTAAGTCAGGTTGGTTAATTTTCATTGACCGAAATTTTAGGTTAGAAACAATATATCCAGGCGCGGTTTACGCGTGCTTAATAAGACTTCATTTTGCTATTTTTTCATGTAAAAAAACCATATTGATGCATTTTTTTTGAAAATTTTTAATTTCTATTATATTATCAATAAACGCCCTCTAGTGGCAAGATCCTAAATCAAAAACACAATCAGTTAGGCAACGTTGGATCCCCAAGGAATGCTTTTTTCAGCGGCATCAAGTTTATTAAAATCCGTTGGGGCGTTTTCGTGTTATAAACATTTATTTCGAAAAATATTTGAAACCGTCCACCACTTAGTTTTCAGAGATAGAACAAAAAGTGACTAAAAAAAAGACTTGGTTTTATCTCAGCTTTAAAACGCATATATTTTTTTGTTATTTTAATATGGGAAATTTCGAGGAAGACTGCTTTTTTAATTAAGAATAGTGTTTACCCCTCTTAGCGGTCATCTTAGAAACTTAAAAATTATTTCCAGAATTTTCTCATGGGCAATTTTTACCGCAAGTTTCTGTACTTAAAGTATTCGAAAGTATAAATATTCTTACAGTAATAAATTTCTCACTTCTTAAATTAACTTGTTAATTGCATTAACGGTAATGAGTTTTACCAGTGGCGGCTCCTCGATGAAGTCAAATGGTCAATGACCCCCCCAATAAATATTTCCAACAGAAACAAATAAATAAAATAATACATAATTTATATGTTTTCAATTTTTTTTAAAATTTGGAAATTCCCTCTAATATTCTAAGCGTATAAACTCGTTGACCGTTCTTTCATTTGGAAACGATCACGGCTGGCGTCCCGCGTTGAACTCGGTGGTGTGCCTTATCTCGAAAATTAAAAAACCGGTGTTTGACCCACATTTTTAAAGAATTATCCTATTTTAAATAGTAGATTTCATTTTATAGGTCGCATCTGAAAATAGAAAATTTTCAATAAAAAAAAAAATATCTGTATATATTTCCCAGGTTTGTTCCATTTTATTTGACATGTACTGTCAAAAAAGTGCTAATAAATTTATACACTACATAGTGAGAGGGTGATACATAAATGAAGGCCGTTTTTTCTTTAGGTCTATCAAAACTAAAAATTATTTGAATTGGGCGCGCGCATTTAGTTTTAACAAACTCGCGATATAGTTAGAAAAAAAAGTTAGGCATCTCGTAACTTTTGCAACGACCCGAGGTATGGCGCTGCAAACTTTACAACAACTCGAAGCATGGGAGTTTCCATTATATTGTGAGTGTTATGTGGGTAAGTCAACAGCCGCGCCGAGGAAACTTAAATATTTTTGTCAGTTGATGTGTTTAATGTGGTTCGTGTGACAGGTTGTGGTTACAATTGCGTATTTTTATAGATTTTATTTTGAAGACTTAACATTTTGTTTGTTGATTTTGTGATTTAAATTAATGTTTTAAAGAAAGGTAGCCACAGTGTTTTAGAATATTAAGACTTTGTAATCCGTTTTCAATTATTTTGGCGAGCTGAATTTTGATAAACGACTCGAATTTAAGACCTGTAGTCGACCTTTGCCGAAATTTAAGATTCAGCAAACAAGTAAAGACAAAAACAAAGAAGTCAATCGTTATTTTCGTAGAAATATGTACGATTTATGTGCCTGGACATGCGGTTGCAAAGTAACAAAGGCATTTTTTTTGTTTGGTGTGTATGATTTTCTCAGATGACTCTTTGGGGTTTATATATATTGACTCCCATGAAAATTTGACCACGAACCGCCACTGAGTATTACTATTCTGTTTTAGATAAAGCGTGCCTGATTTGGGGAAGAACTTGTAGCGGTAATGGGAATTGCTGGTTGTATAACGGCGAAACGTTGCGATACACCGTCAACTTTACTGCAGCAGCTTTTGTACTGATTGGAACATTATTCGACGCTAGTGTCTGTTACTATGTAAAGGATTTGCAAATATTTGATGAAGAAATTGAATTAGATGAAGATATAACTACCGGAATAAACTGATTTAAAATTATGTCAAGTAATTTATTTTTGTTTAAAGATGAAATTGATTGTTGTGTATATAAATTTATATACTATTATTCCAGAACTGTTTAGCTCCTTTTTTCTTTACGTTATCATATACTGACAGTATATAGATACACATGACAGATAACATATGTTTGACGTTAACCTCCATTATGTCGGTTTAGTAATGAAATGAGAGGAACTTTCCTTTCCAACTTAATGCATTCACAAAGTTTGTCCACAATGTCAAAAATAAGCTCACAAACAATAAACCCTCTATACATCAATTCATAATCCGCGTAATAATTGTATCTGGACATTCTATAGGTATATTTTAATTCTTTTAGAAATTAATTTTATACCGTGTAATAGAAAAGCAATCAATTTATACCTATTTTTAACATATCTTGGTACCTTAAAATTGCTCCTTTGTGTAATCTCAACTCAACTACAAGATCGACCTTTTCATTTTCCTGAGAAATTAAGTTAAAATGATCCTGAGCCATCATAAAAATTCAAGAAGTTTCAACGCTCATCGCCTTTGCAGATATAGCGGTTATTTTAAACTTTTGCACTTTTGAAGAGGCGGCAACATTGCTATGGATGACATTTTTTTGGTCATCAGTCATTTTCTGTCGGTAAGTACCTATAGGAGGCCCTTTCTTGAACGAGGAGGGGGGGTAAATTTTATAGTTACGCCATTGGGTAACGGCGAATCAAGTTTTCATAAAATCTGTGGAGAATATTTGGAATGATCTAGTTCACTGGAATTACGTTTCTTGTTCCTTGGACGCATTGATACTGACACAAAAGTTCTACCGTTTGGTAGCTCTTTGTCTGAAAATCTCTCCTAATATATTTTTGCAGCTCAATGTGTAATAAATACAAAAATGTAGTACCAAAAAAATACTTATTCAATTTACCTGAAATTTTTCACTAAAATGAAGCGTGAATCAGGGATAGACCTACCAATAAAAAGTTATTACCAAATAATTATTTGCATATGTAGACTGGGTGTTATCTATACCGTGGTCCACATAAAAGGACCCACTATACTATATGGAAATCCCTTAGAGATACGAAAAAAGTTTCATACAATAGATCTATTAAAATATGATGTTTCTGTGTATACAGGGTGTCCCAATTTTGCTGGAACGACATCAACTATTTTATTTTAAAATGGACACCCTGTATTTTTGTCCATTACTTGATTCCTTGTCAAAAATAAACATAAGTTACCCATATAAATTATAGTCGATTTATGCGTAGTTCCCGAGATAATTAAGGTTAGGTGTGATTTTTTGAAAACTGGACCTATTTTTCAAATCACTATAAAAAATAGCAAAATTCTAAAATTGGGCGCTTGGGTGATAATTTCCAGTTTATAAAGAATCAATGCATATACGGAATACAACATTTTTGTCCATACCTGTACAGGGTGGACATACTACGAAATCAATATTGTACCTTTTTAAAGTGAAAAAAGTCGATTTCTGTAAATAGAACATCCACTATGCTTTTATTTATGCAAATGACCGTAAAAATACCTACTTTTTCATATATGTGTTCTATACCTAAAATCAGTGGTTACAGAGAAAATCGCACATCAATAGAAAATCTCAATTATGTCTTGAATATTGTGATGTTGTGTTCAAAAAAAACTATAAGAGGTCATGGAATGGATACTGTTTCTATTTGCGTAACTATAGTCCTAATTTTATTCTATATTTATTTATTGCTAAATTTTAAACCATTATTGATAATTAATATTAGAAAAAAACCTTCTTGAGTAACATAGCTATCCATATAAACAACATATAACAACAGATTACATGGAAACAGAAAAACAGAAAACATTTAAAACAAATGACTATAGAATTGATTTTCCACATACTGCTCGTTTTCTGCTACACAGTGTATATCGCACTTGAATGTTTGCCACAGCGTTTCGGACGGCGTCACTATTATTAAGACTAATAATTTCTTCACGAATTTGATTTTTTGTTTTAATCCATTTACAAAATAATTGTTTCGATTTTTATACGCTCTATCTTTAAGTGTGCCCCATAAAAAATAATTTGAGGGTGTCACATCGGAACTTCGCGGCGGCTATTGAATCTCACCGTTACTATATATACAGTGTGTCTACTTAAGTTCTCTACATATGGGAAACTTTTGTATTAGTAGTTTTACGGAAAAAAGTTACTGTTTATAAAAAGTTCTACTTTCTGCCAAAATAATATTAAAATATTCAAACTTGAGATTGCATATACAGGGTGGTCAAAAATTCCAAAAAATCGAAATTGACTCAAGACAAAAGTACCTTTAATTTTTATTTTATAGCAAAATGTAATTCAAAATCTTACTTAGAATAAAAAAACATGTCTAACACTAGATTCGTTGCTTCCTATCTGATATCACTTCTTAAGGAATGTAAAACTTTGGCTTCTTACTGGCAAGTCCATTTTCTTACTTTTGTTCCTACCTACATACCAGCAAAATTTCCTTATTTATCGATTGTTGATAATGGCATTGTCACTGCCATTGTCAACCACAATATTGTATTACTTTATTGAAACATCAGTTTGAATGTTATAGTAAAAAGAAATGCCGCTGAAATTAAGCAAAGAAGATAAAATTGAAATAATTTTAATTGTCGGAGAAAATTATAAAACATTTCGAGAAGCTGCAGACATTTTTAACAACAGACACCCCGATAAAATTATACATTTCATAACAGTGGGGAATATTCTAACTAAATTCAAGACTTTTGGAAATACATTCACTAATTTTAATTCTAATAAACATTACATGTAAATAACTTAATTAACAATAAAAACTAACTGTTCCGTCATTGCACATTTGCCTCAACATATCCACCATCTCTTTTCATACAGGTAATCGTTCTTACAGAAAATTCTCTTAAAACGTTTCTAATCATGGCAGGCGTTACGGCCTGTATATCTTCCCCAATTACCCTCTCCAAACTTTCTCTTTTAAGTAGCCCCAAAAAAAATAATCAAGAGGGTTCAAGTCCGGAGATCTAGCTGGCCAGAAAATATCAGAATACCTGTCGATTACACGTCCATTAAAGATAAAATTTAAGTATTGTCTTACATCCCTTGCTCCGTGGCATGGTGCGCCATCCTGCTGGTACCATGTTTAGAACCTCTCACTTATAGGTAGTTCATGAATAAAATCGTACAAGTAAGTATTTAGAAAATCCAAGTAGCGTTGACTATTTAAATTATGTCGAAAAAAAACTAGTCCAATTACTCTATCTTTATAAATTCCGCACCACACATTTGTTTTGAATGAATACTGATCACGAGTTTGTGTAACAAAATTAGGATTAACGTCACTCCACCAACGACAGTTTTGCGAACTTACAGTCCCATTGGAAGTAAACGTTGCTTCATCGGCAAAAATAATGCGTCTTGCCATAAAAGGACGATCTTCTAGCTCCCCTTGTATCAGACAGCAAAACTCGAACCGTCGCTCAAAGTCTCCTGGTCTCAAGGTATGTATAAATTTTGGTTTGTAAGATTGAAAACTGTTTTCTTTCAATATTTTTGAAACTATCTTTACCTACGTTATTTGGCAATGTTGCTGACCTTTTGCGTAGGGACTTTTTAGGGTCTTCTATCACAGAGAGCGTTACTTGATTTGTAGTTTCGTCATTCGCAAACCTTGACCTCCGTTTCTTGTTAAAGTTATTTTCAACATTTCCAAAAGTCTTGAATTTAGTTAGAATATTCCCCACTGTTGTGAAATGTATAATTTTATCGGGGTGTCTGTTGTTAAAAATGTCTGCAGCTTCTCGAAATGTTTTATAATTTTCTCCGACAATTAAAATTATTTCAATTTTATCTTCTTTGCTTAATTTCAGCGGCATTTCTTTTTATTATAATATTCAAACTGATGTTTCAATAAAGTAATACAACATTGTGGTTGACAATGGCAGTGACAAGTAAGAAACTGGACTTGCCAGTAAGAAGCCAAAGTTTTACATTCCTTAAGAAGTGATTTCAGATAGGAAGCAACGAATCTAGTGCTAGATATGTTTTTTATTCTAAGTAAGATTTTGTATTACATTTTGCTATAAAATAAAAATTAAAGGTACTTTTCTCTTGAGTCAATTTCGATTTTTTGGAATTTTTGACCACCCTGTATATGCAATCTTAAGTTTGAATATTTTAATATTATTTTGGCAGAAAGCAGAACTTTTTATAAAGAGTACTATAACTATAAAACTACTAATAAAAAAGTTTCCCATATGTAGAGAACTTAAGTAGACACACTGTATACTTAAATTAAATTGCTCGTTTAAAAATGCTTTTATATCTTCTCCACAGTGTTATGTAGCAATATCTTGTTGATATACCAAGTCCACACTAATATGTTCCGGAAGATCATCGAGTTTTTCCATAATTTGATTTCTAGAAAGATTTAAAAATGATTGTCTATTCAAATAGCGCTCAAAAAGCACAGGTATAATACCACACCACACTTTAACACTTTGATGGCCTTGCCTTTTAGTTTGCTTTACCAAATGATTATTTGTCTTAGAATAGTAGTATTTTTTTTGTTATGCATTCCCGCAGTGAAAAATATAGCCTCATCTGTCCAAAGGATTTTATTTATGAAGGTCCATCATTTGCATACAAAAATTCAGTCTGTTCTGATAATCAGCTTCACATAAACCTGGAAGAAAATTATATGGGGATATTTTGTTTTCTTTTAATACTCGATGTATGCTGGTCATGGAAAAATTCAAATTTGTTTGTGCATCTCTTAAAGAGTTGGTAGGATATTCAATGAAATATAATAAAACCTCCATTTGAAAATCTTCAGAGTCGACTAAACGGGCTTTTCTTTTTCTATATTTCAAAACTCCATGAGTTGATAAATCACTGCAAAAAATGTTCTTGTTTGATATCCTTGCCATGAAAAATATTCGGCGATACTATCTTAATGCAAATAGTAATATTATATAATCCGTGGCCTACTATAATTTTTTTTGGAATATGCAGCATCACAATATTCAAGGAATAATTGAGATTTTCTGTTAAACTGCGATTTCTCTGTAACCATTTAGAGAGTTAGAATTTAGGGATTGTTGCTGGGGTTAGAATCAAAACAACAAAAATAAATATATTTCAATACCCTATATTCAAGGACTGTCGGAAAATTTACAAAAATCCCTTAAAAAACAAGATCTAACCGTATCTCACAAAAGTTACAATACCCTACAAAAACAATTTTTTTCCTCTTTAAAATCAAAAACACCTAAGTTGCAAAAAACACACACTATATACAAAATAAAATGCAACGACTGCCCAAAGGTCTATATAGGGCAAACCACACAGTATCTTAAAAATCGTTTGAATGGACACAAGTATGATAAAAAAAATAAAACAGCGCTTACAAATCACGAAACAGAATATAAACATACTTTTAACTTTCAAGATACTACTATTCTAAATACGGAAATTAATCAAAAAAAGAGAGAGTTTCTGGAAATGTTATACATAAAACGGGAGATCAATGCTATAAATGACAAAACAGACATAAAGAATTTGAGCCAAATATATTATAACGTTATCAAATAACTCTAAAACTGATTTCATATATACATTAAATTAATATAAAAAAAAACAAACTAAATTAGCCCCTTTTCTTCTAAATTCAAAAGTAAATAAACAATATATCACCTTTTAAATAATAAAACAGTTCAAAACAAATCTAATTATCTTTGCTTTTTTAAACTAATATATATAAAAAAAAACCCATAGAATTCCTTAACCGACGTTTCACATGAATGCATTCTGCCAGTTAAAGCAGTGTCGCTCGAAGATAGACATACTCGTAGCAATTAATATTATAGTAATTTTAATCTGTATGACGTTCTTTTCAATGTTTTTAAATGTGCTGTTTTTGAGTGTTGTATGGAAAACATGCTGTTTTTAAATGTTGCATAAGGATGAATTCTGAAAGATCCTTCTTATGGTAAGTCATCTAAAATGTTAAAATAATATTATTAATAATTTGTCCATACAATTTATAATAGTCTTTTAAGAAAAATATCTTATCTCGGTTTTCTATTGTTACAGACACACAAAAAAAATACTGATGAAGACCAACCATAAATGGTCGAAACGTCTATAAAAATGTAACAAAAATGAAATTAAATTTGTTTTAATTTTATTCCTACTATCGAACCAAAATACCCAAGAAAACAAAATTAGAATATATATGTATAAAAGGTTCAGAACTAAACAAAAAAAATCTCTAAATATATATATATATATATATATATATATATATATATATATATATATATATACCTAAATTCTAATTCTCTAAATGGTTACATTGAAATCGCAGTTTAACAGAAAATCTCAGTTTATATTTATATATATATATATATATATATATATATATATATATATATATATATATATAAAATAAGTATTTTTATGAATCATTTGCATAAATAAAAAATATAGTGGGTGTTCTAATTAAAAAAATCGAATTTTTCACAAATTGTGTATTTTCTATTTGTATTGGATGCTTTATAAACTGGAAAGGACTACACAAATGCCCAATTTTAGATTTTTGCTATTTTTTATAGAGATTTGAAAAATAACTCCAGTTTTCAAAAAATCACACATAACCTTAATTAACTCGGAAACTACGCTGAAATCGACTGCAGTATAAATTGGTAACTTATGTTTTTTTTTTTGTTTTTTTTGACAAGGAATAAAATATTGAACAAAAATACAGTGTGTCCCAATTAAAATTTTATAGTTGATGTCGTCCCAGCAAAATTGGAACCCCTGTATACATGGAAACATTATATTTTAAAAGAAACTTTTGTGTGAAACTTTTTTTCGAATTCTGTACGAGCAAAGTTAAAGTGAAGGCAAATTTACCGATTTTTTTCTCAGAAATGGTTGTTCTGACCTCCGGTCATATAAGACTTGTTTTAATAATAACCCGTATTTTCACGTGTTAAAAATTTGTGGTCGTTTCCCTTTCGCCCCATATTTATACTAAATAACGTACAAAGAAAATAATAAATTCTAATGGTAATAAAATAATATACCAACATAAATATTTTAATTTTTTATTTAACAAAATTATAAACCTAGTAATTACAGGAGTTTTTCTTAAATATAAGTACGACAGACATTATTTTCAGGTTTCATTTTAAGGAGAAACTCAAATAGTTTTTTTAATCTATATGGGGTGGAACAAAAAAAATCCAGTTTATTAAAAACTAATGAAAAATTGAAAAATATCATATAATTCTAAAAACAAAGTTTTAAAAATAACATCTATTTTCACTCCTGGAACCTACGTTGAACTTTGTTCTTAGCATTATTCAAAATTTCTTTTACCTATCCACCTTTTGATCAGAAGCAACAATAAATTTACAAAGGATCCTCTCAGTTTGACAACCGATCAATGTGACAACAGTTAAAAAATTACATAACTTAATTTTCTGCAGCATAAGCTGGTATGAGGCAACTTCCTCTGGATAATATTAACAATAATGATAAAATAAAAATAATAATAATAATATACATCTTTTTTAATAAATATATTTGTAATAGGCATAGTAAAAAATGACCAACGTAGCATACTATTAGGGGCGAAGATTAGCTTAAAAGCTATTCTAAAACCTAACCCTTAAAAAACATAAAAGATAAAAGCTTTAAAGATATAAGGACTAACTTATCGAATTACAACATTAACATAACTAAAATAGAAAATTAAAAAACAAATTTAAAAAATTTTATGATTAAAACACAAAGCCACCTAATAAATTATCAAGTAATAGTATTGTTACGAGGGGCATACAGTAAAAAGTAAAATAACTATGGGTTGTCTAGCGATTTCCGTTTATATCTCATTTTAAAGAGTTTTCTGAGTATTCTGAGTAAATTCTCAACATTGTCTGGTAATGTGTTATACATCTGAACCGATTAAGCTAACTTTATTAAGGTTACAGGGTTTTCGAAATTATCTCTTTTTTGAAAATTATTCCTCTATTTAAAGAGTAAATCTTATTTTTTCAAATTTGTTTCAGCCGTTTTTGAAAAAATAAGGATAGAGCAATAAAAATCATTGCTCGGTGAAAAAATGTTGAGATCCGTTGATTTTTGTATCGAGAAAAAGTTTTTTTCGCTAATTTTCAATTCTGTCACTTTAACCTCCCGCATGCTTGCAGCTTACCTGCAACCCTTAAAATATTAAATGGGATTCAAGGTCAATTGATACCTCATTTCAAAGGTCATTAAATTCTCTATTCAAGGCCTAGACATTTTTAAAAAATAAGTAATTAATAGTTAAACTGATAAAACTATAAATTTGTATCGATCTTTGGGTCAATTTTATGTAATGACATTGTTTTTCTGGAAAAAGATAATTCTTCAACAAGAAATAAAATTGTTGGATTGTCTTGATCAAGAAACGATTTTAATTTTAAAATCCTGAAAAACGCCGAATTTAACTTAGAGCAAACATGGACTACGTGATCCGAAAATGACAAAGAAGAATCCAATGTAGCCCCCAAAAACTCAATATTTTTGTCGTTTGAAGCGCAAAGTATACAGGTATCGGTTTTCTATTACAGAAATTCATACATACTGTTTTTTGTTAATTTAGTATTAAATCATTTGCTTTATACCACTTCTCCATATCGCTCCTCACTGTACGTATTTTTTCACTCAACTTACACGTATTATCAACACTTACTACAACTGTGGTATCATCGGCATACATAGGTACGTGATCACCTCTCACATGCTCTAGTAAGTCGTTTGTATATAAAATAAACAATAACGGTCCGAGAACGGAGCCCTACGAGACACCCATTCTAACTGACCTCGGTTCAGAAAAATAACCACCGTATTTTATCACCAAATCTCTCTCAGTCATTAATCAGATTCAATAATAAACCCCGAATACCATAAAGCTCTCTCTGCGTTTGATAAATCGAAAAACAGAGACACCACATACTTGCCCCGATCAATACTGTTGAAACTATAATTAAGAAAACTGAAAATTGCCGTCTCTAATGATCTACCTAGGAAAAATCCGTGTTGGCATGCATTAAGCAGCGCATTTGCGAACCTGCGAAATCAACCAATTTATTACAAACAACCTTTTCTAACACCTTTGAAAACACACTCAATAGCGATATCTACCTATATTTTTCGATATTATATTTTTTTTTGTGAAAGGGAACAACCTTTGGAAGTTTTCAATATATTTGGGAATGTTGATTTTTTAAGACTATGCTTTATAAGATTTGTTAGCGTACGAGATATCCCACACACTAAAGGTAGTTGCTTGGTGCTTAATGTCGGGTCCATATTGGCGTAGCCCAAAACAGTTCCACTGCTTCGTTTCCCACTATCTTTACTTTGCTACCAATTCAATTATGTTTTTTTCGGTGAACATGTTTATCTGGATTCATCTGATTAAATACCTGTGCTGCAATATTGGCACATCTCCATTTTCATAATAAAGTTCAATCAGCGATACTCTTTCTGCAGTAGAATAAACCATTTTAGATCGAAATAAATAGTCACAGACAAGACCCTACGAGATACTAAATTTAAATAAATTAAATGAAAATACCCTTTAGCCTCCACTTCTAGGGAAAATAAACAACTGCAATAAATATACATTTTTTACACAAACATAGATTTCCACAGCACAAAAAATTATTAGGCTTACTTACTACTTTTTTCTTCGAACGATAAAATTGTAATTTAGATTAACACCTTACCGCATCACGTGACATATATGGGACAATAACCATTTTATTCAGTATCACGTTAAAAAACAACATAATAAAGCGAATATTATGTATGAAAGGTCATATATGGTCTAATTATTATGTTTCGAGCAATGTAGCGACATCTATCAACGATTCCTCAAAATTGCAACGGAGTTTCTAAAATGGCCGCAAATTTCACACGCCTGTGTAAGATAACGGTACTTTTGCTAGTGTTTTTTAACGATTTCAAGTGCTAATTAAGTGTTCAAAAAAAATATACATACAGTGCCTGGAACTTGGAGAACGTGTCTGTAAAGATAAATTTCAATATTATTTGGTTTTTTTAGTATATTCTACCAAAAAATATATCTGACGATATATGGGACAGCATGCATCTTTGCAATAAATCTCCATGAACATATATAGAACAACATGCGCTTATTAAGATCTATTGTAATACAATAATTTTTACTTTTGTTACAGTTGATAATAATCGACCCAAAATAAAAGAAAAGAAGGTAAGAAAACGGACACTTCTTGGACAACTGGAAATCTGGTTATCCCAGAAGGGACCACGCAATTTCTTGGTAGTTCTGATGTTTTTCGGCAGGAGTTGAAAATTGTAGACTCCTCTTACGAGTTCTTCAATGTTTTTTAACCGAAGAAATGAAAAAAAAGATATTGTTTTTAAAACTATATTATACTGTACCAAAAAAAAACCACAAAACCTATAGATTTTTCTGTAGGAGAACTTGAACAATTCATAGAAACATGTTTGTACATGTCGATTGTACAGTTACCCGGTACCAGAAATTATTGGAATTTAAACCTAAATCATAGGTTGGTTTCAGAAGTTATGTCCTGCAATCGGTGGGAAGAGACAAAACGATTTTTACATTTTTCTGATAATAATGATGTTATTCGTCCTGCTTTGCCTGGCCATGACAAACTGTATAAAATTTGTCCTTTGCTCAACAAATTGCAAGAACAATTATTAAAAGTGTCAAAAGAAGAATATCTAGTTGTCGATGAGCAGATTATCCCAACAAAAGCTCGTTTGACCATCAAGCAATATAACCCAAAAAAACCTCTATAATCTAAGATAATAAGTCTAATATCGTTCCCAATGGTTTTCCTGACCTAAAGATGAGGTCAAATGTAGTATCTCGACTTACACAGTCAGTCCCACGGAAGATGAATCACAAATTATTTCTTGACAACTGGTTCAATAGTGTACCGCTACAAGTGTATCTAACTCAGCAAGGACTGTTGTCTCTTGGACCAGCAAAATTGTAAGATGCCAACAGAAACTGAACTAAAGAAAATGGGTCGTGGCGCAATGGTAGAAAAAGTGACCACAACTGACGCCGTCAAAATCTCTGTTGTTTCTTGGTATAACAACAAAGTCGTCAATGTGATGTCCACATACACTGGTAGTACTCGCACAGTAGACGTGAAACGGTTTTAAAAAAAGGATAATACATAATGGCTTCATGTCTAAGGGCAATAACCATTTATAATAAATATATGGGAGGAGTGGATCTTCTTGATTCTATGTTAGCTTATTACAGAGTCAAAATACGGTCAAAGTCAAAAATATATGCGTATATTTTTTCATCTGTTAGATTTGATGGTGGTCAACGCGTGGATACTCTGGAGAAAAAGCAATAACGATTACAACAATCTACCATTGGCAGACTTCAAAATGGCAGTTGCAGAATGTCTGTGCAAAGCCAATAAAGCACCTCTAAAGAAGAGAGGTCGTCCAAGTGCTTCATTGGAATATTACTTTCAGAACAAATCGAAACGGAGGCTAGAGACTGATTTTCCAATGCAGGATGTGCGACCAGATGGATATCACCACCTTCCTGTGGGGCGTAAAGACAGGCAAAGATGTAAATATACTTGCGGTGGAAAAAGTTTTATTGAATTATGTGAGAAATGTAACGTTTTCCTTTGCCTAAACAAGGATAGAAATTGTTTTTATAAGTTCTATACGGAATAGTTGTTTTTTTCGAATCGGTGTTTAATATTACGTAACTATTGTAATTCTAGCCGTTTTTAATTCTATTATTACATTAATTTTTATATATTTATTTTCAAAAACCATTTTATGTATTCTGTTGTTTTATAGAGAAATAAATGATGTAAAATATTTTTTTGTATTATTGGGCATTGTTCACAAATATGGCACACAACAAAAAAATCAATTTTTGAAATAATTCATCTAAAAAGAATTTTTGAATAATTTTTATGTTATTTTGATGTCTCCATTTATTCAATATATTTTTTTATAATTAAAAAAAAATCGTGTAGTAAGGGGTTAACTATCATATATCACATGAAGTTTAATCCCATTTAATTTAAGGGTTAAGGCTCACCCCTGCGGGGGGTTGAAGTAACAGAGTTGAAAATATGCATAAAAGACTTTTTCGAGATAAAAATCAACATTTTCTTCATTGAGCAATGTGAAATCGTATGTTATTTCTTTTCATTGTTCTTTCTTTATTTTCTCAAAAACGGCTGTATAAAATTTGAAAAACTAAGATGTGTTAAAAAGATAGTTTAATTACCTTTAAAATAAGGTACAGGGTTGTTTTTTATAATTTGCCATCCCCCGAGACGCTTATTTTTTCAAGATACAAAGAAATGGTTCCTACGAAAGTTATAGGGAATTTCCCAAAGATTTACATGGCGACAATTTTAGAAAGAAAAGACGATCGGAAAATCACTAAATCACCATCAACTTTGTTATTTTAAATGGAACACCCTGTGTGAGTTATTTTCAAATAGCTTTATTTTTTGACAAAATGTGATGTCACTCACTTTAAATTTGCTTTTCGCATTTATTAGGTATGCTGTCATCTCATTAAGACTTGGAATGAGCATAAAATTGTGCATCAAGTGTGTAATATCACTATTTTTTAACTAATATGAATATTGTAGCACGAGTTTTAGTGAGTGTCTGAAGTAATTTGTTAATTTGTATTATAAATTTTTAGTTACTCTAGGCACTGCTTTAAAAATTAAATTTAAGCGTCTCGAATAGTGCATAAGCGAGTACTTTACGCACGGTTGTAGAAAAAAGTATTTTAAAATTTATTTTGAATGCCTAAATCATCAGTAGAAGCGCGAAATCAATTACGTACCTCATTAAAAAATAAATTTAATTGCAATGAAAGTACAAAAACTACACATTAAAACAAAATATCTAATAAACTTCTAACATGTTCAAAATGTCTACCATCCATCTGAATACATTCATTGAGTCTATCAAAGGCGAAAATACAGCGGCTTCCAGTTCCAGGCGTTTTATGACAAAGTCGCAAAATTTTGTTATTCTCTCTAAAATTTCAAATACAAGGGTATTTTTCTCTTAACTTAGAAAAAAAGGACATGAAAAAATATTGATTGATATCTTTATTCGTATCTAAGTTATTTTCAAACAACTTTATTTTTTGACAAAATGTGATGTCATTCCTTCCATTACCTACTTTGTTAAAATCTAAGTGACCCGGTCCTCTTGGTAGGCCATGACTTATAAACAAAAGCAATAAGGGCGGCCATTACTAATTACGATTTTTGAGAGATAAACATTTCAGTTTTTATTTAGTATCAGTTTGAATTGTTATTGTTTAAACTATGTATTCTAATGAAGAGGCGTGTGATATGTTAGCTATTTTCGTTCAAAATTTTGAAAACGCATTAATTGCTTCGCGCCAATACGCTCTGCGTTATCCTAAGCGGCGTCATTATTCCTGGAAAGTCTTTAGGCGTTTAGCAAGACGGTTAAAGGAAACAGGTCAAGTGCAGCCTCTTCCTGTCCAAAGAAGAAATCGCCCCGCCAGAAATGAGGAAAATATAACAAATGTCCTGGCTTACATTCATGCTTTACCTCACGCAAGTATACGTGAAATTTCCAGAGTTGTACATCAAGCGTTATCAGAGACGGATTTTGACAATAGGCTGAACCATTGCTATTGGCTTCGTAATATGGTAAACGAAGACGAGCATTTTTATTTAGGATATTATGGACCGACGAAGTTACCTTCACTAATACTGGTAAACTAAATTTGCATAATATGCACCACTGGACGGATACCTATCCACATTGGACGCGAGAAGCGGATAATCAGCACCTTTGGACTGTCAACGTTTGGTGCGGAATCATTGATGGTAAAATCATAGGCCCGTTCATTTTTGAACAAAGTTTAAACGGTGAAAGTTATTTACATTTTTTGATTAATGACATACCCGAACTTTTAGAAGATATACCCTTGGCTGTAATAAGGAATATATGGTTTCAGCACGACGCACGGCTGTCCTGCCCATTTTTCCCAAAATGTTAGACATTATTTGGACGAACGTTTTATCAATCGTGGGATTGGAATGGGGTCAATATTTCCTCGTCACCAAGGTCCCCCGATTTGAGCTGCCTTGATTTTTATTTGTGGGGTGGGCTTACAACGCCCTACAACACGAGAAGATATGATTAATCGAATCCAAAACGCTATCAACAGCATATCCAGGGCGGAAATGGAAGCCGCTGTATTTTCAACCTTTAATAGACTCAGTGAATGTATTCAAATGGATGGTAAACATTTTGAACATGTTAGAAGTTTATTATAAATTTTGTTTTAATGTGTAGTTTTTATAGTTTCATTGCAATTAAATTTATTTTTTAATAAGGTACGTAATTGATTTCGCGGTTCTACTCATGGTTTAGGCATTCAAATTAAATTTTAAAATACTTTTGTCTACAATCGTGCGTAAAGTACTCGCTTATGCACTATTCGAGACGCTTAAATTTCATTTATAAAGCAGTGCCTAGAGTAATTAAAAATATATAACATAAATTAACAAATTACTTCAGACACTCGCTAAGACTCGTACTACGATATTCATATTAACTTATAAAGTTATAAATATAAACATTTAAAACATATAAATTAACTTACACATAATCTCCTTAAAACAAAAAAAAAATCATTAAAATCGGTTAATCCGGACAAAAGTTATCTAATTTCTTTGAATCCAATGTTTACCCCTCCCTCCTCCCTTTATTAGAAAATTTAGAGAAAAAAAGTTGAAACAAAAAGTTTTGGAATTATTAGTAGATTACAAAAAAGTATTTTCGATAAGGGTTAATTGGGAGTATTTTTGAATAAAACCGTGTTGTCTACTTTACGGTTGGTGTTGCGCCCTCTAGCGGCAGACTTACAAAGTCGAAAATAATTTACAGCTTTTTATTTTTGCCGAATTACTTATTAAATGTTTTTCCCCGATAACCTAGGGTAAATACTTTCTGAGATATGGCCGATAGCCACCCTTAGCTGAACACCCTGTATATAATCACATTAAATATATATTTTTTTTCAAATTACTGTTTTGTTTTTCTTGGTGACATTCCATGGGTAAAGCGATTTAAGTATCTGGATTGCGTCCACGTCCAACAGGGCTCCTTTGTTTTTAGTTGACATTTCATCATTTCACGGGAACCACGATTTAAGTATGACTGTAGTATATCTGTGAAATTGTCATATGTGGTAACTTTAAAGTGGAATAACTTAAAAACTACTGTTCCGAATATAGACAAATTATATATTTTTGGAAAGAAAATGAGGGGAATCCAAAAATGTCAAAAAATACAGGGTGCCCTATTTAAAATACGAAAGTTGAAGGTGATTAAGTGATTTTCCCATCGTCTTTTGTTTTTAAAATGGCCGCCATGCAAATCTTTAGGAAATTCCCTATAACTTTCGTAGGAATCATTTCTTTGTATCTTGAAAAATAAGCCTCTCAGGGCGTGGCAAATTATAAAAAACAACCCTGTACCAGTCGACCCCTATTCCCATTTAAGGATGGAGTTGGAAGTGACAAGGTTGTTGATATGGGTAAAATCTTTCCCCCGGAAATAAAAATTGACGGGTCCTAGCGATTTTTTTTTTAAACGAACGGTATGTGAAATATGATCGCCGTTTCATTTTGATGTATATCCTTCAAGTTCTATTAAAAAATAATTTGTCCTTTAGAAGGAAGAGACGGGTGGGTATGGCACGGGAGGTGTTTAATATTACTCACGTTTTTTATTATTACGTGTCAATTAGTACAAGCTTATCTAAATAAATCAGTACCCAATGTATTTGTATATTCTTGAGTTCAGTTTTATACTTTTTTTTTTGATAGTTTTAGATTTACGTTAAAATATTTTAATTAAAATTTCTCTAATTTTTTTTAGAACGGATATTGATTGTTTTGTCACCTTTGTTGTGTGATTTTTAAGTATAATAAAAAACTCGTACATCAAGCTTATAAATAGTTTTATAAATTAAATGTCCAACAATTTTAATTTCAATTTTTGGGCATAATTGTAAAAGTGTTCTATATCGCTAAAGTTACAAAAGAATGCAATATATCCTATAATATATGTAATTTTTTAGATTAGTGGATATTTATCGTTGCTTGATTGTAAAAAATACTTGACTAGTACAGATAATAATTTGTTCTTTGTTTCATATCGATAAGTCAAAAAACAAGAAAGTTATTTCATAATGTTGACAAGATAAAATGACCATTTGCATCATACATTCTTATTATACTAACATACTTACGCTAATCTAGAAAAAGACAAAAATTGAAAGGAACTATACCATATTACATCTCAATTTGATGTGGACAAATCTTTTAGTTATTACTGCATAACTAGGGGTTCTGTCAAAATTCAGTTTCTACTATATGACCCCTAGGTTTTGAACTACTTTCTGCATTACCATTAGGCGGCAGAGAACTTACAGAGTTACCTTGCAACCCCCTTTCCAGTAACTTTACTCGTTGTGGCCTTTGTAAACTAGAAAAATCACTATCATGATCGTCCCCTACTGTATTTGCTATAGCTGAAAGAGAAGAATCTGTAGATAAGACAGAATTATTAGAATTTGAATTTTTTGAGGAAGATTTTCCTAGCTTCAAATTCGATTTCAAGGGGGGTACCAAATCACCTTCACTTAAATAAGCATTCACTCTGTCACTTTTGCTGGATCTGTCTACCATTTTGTCTAATTTACTCTCGCTTCTCTGTTTATTTCTTAGTAATATATCATTCGGGCTTTGGATTAAAGCAGTTGCTTCTACAGGTTCCTGAGAATCTGTCGTAACATCATGCTGATTATTGATACTAAAGGGCTCTCTATTATTATTAGTACTATTGCCTTCATCAGTGTCATCAGGTCTCCTTGAGTAGCTTAAGTCTTCAGAGTCCCTTCTGGAGTTCTTATTGGTGTAAAGCTCAATTTTGTCGACGAAAAATAGAAGGGCAATAGATAGCAAGATTCCTAGAACCTTTAAAATTATAGTGACGATAGATACAAATAAGGTAAAGTGGCTTGCATAGAATTGGCACACATTTCTACCCCATATCTGGCAGAAATTATCTGAAAATAAAAAGGGATAATTAAATACAAAAAAAGGGAAAATTAAGTATACAAACAAAATACAACCCCTACAAAAGGAAAAGGGTGATTCTACATAAAAAAACATGAAAAAATTTTCATATTATCCTAGGTCCGGAAATGCTCCGTTATGGAAATACAGGGTGTTGTAATATAAATTTTACTTCATTTTTTATTAAATATCTGTCGCAAATAATAAAATTTTCTCACGAAATGGGGCATTCGGGGTATTTTTTGGCATGTGACACTTAGAGGGCGCTACGTACGCTGCTATTATTTATGTAAATTTGCCCTAACCTGAAGATTTTTTTATGAATAATATTATTCTTGTACCTTTTCTAAGCAAAAAAGCTTTACTTACTCAACAACGCTAGAGGTAACTGTTCTCGAGCAATATGCAAGTTTATGCGTCGATGCAAGAAAAACAATTTTTTGATAATTATAAACTAAGGTGTATTTATTTCAAGACAATACAAAATTAAAGGTAAGTATGAATTATTCTAAACTATAATAAATGCTCCACATGATGACCGTTAGTCTGAAGGCATAATGTAATTTTTTTTGTTAAAAAACTTCTCATACGTCTATAAATATTCTGCATTTGTCTGAACTCATTGCTGGCATTTTGAATTCGCAACCAGAGCTGCTTATGCGTTTGTATTGGAACGGTACTGTAAGAATTGGGGCTGAAATTAATCTTTTCTTAAGTTCTTTAAAAGCTTATTCTGCTTCTGTTGTCCAAGTAATAGGCTGGTTTTTACCACGACTTTTCAAAAGATCTTTTAAAGGTGCAACCAATGTACTAACTGTAGACCTCATTAGGCCAGGCAAATGAAAGATCCAATAGACCGTCATAGACGCAACAAAAATATTTTAATATCCAAAATGTATTTAATAAAATAAAGTCTATATTTTTAAAGCTTTGATTCTCGGATCATAGTGTAAAAAAATTGCATTTATTTAAATTCTACACACACAAAAAAGATCTCTTGATCTAAAAACAGCAAGGAGTTATTATTTTGACCTGTCGCCGCTGCGCCGATCGCTTGTATTATAATATTAAGTTGTATGTATTTTCTCGTCCTGTGCTGCTGCGTATAGTGCAACGTGTTCCATGTTAGGCATGCTTTGTGTGCTGTATGATTAGATTTATGTGTTTTTTTTGCAGATCATACAAAAGGTAAGGTTTTTCTACTATTTTACATACCCCTCTGTTCGTAGGCCTTCAAATTCGGTGCTTATGTGATGTGATAAATATCTTCGACTCCACTTTGTTTTAAATGCGTTTCCCAAAGCTGAGAAATTTGCAACAATGTGGGTATTCAAGTATACGACTAACAACTATAATAATATTTCTGGGTGTTTTGAAACTAAGTCAAACAACAAAAGCACCAAATAAGAAAAAGTTGAAGGCATGAATGTATGAGTTCTGAATATGTTTTCTTCCTATACTTTTTACCTATTTTTCAGTAAACAATAACCACAAACATTAATCTGTAAGACCTATTAAGATCTTGGGAAATCCCCGACACCTTCATTGAAATGTTTACAGGTAATTTGCTGATTAGTTTTATTTATATTTTCTCAGTATGTATAAGATGCAAATTTTAAGTTTTTTTTTTTGATATCCTTTGTAAGTTTGTCAAAATTTACATTTGTGTGTTTAGTAGCATCCATTAGATAATTCTAAACATGCTTATTACTAATTGGAAGTTAATTTTAATTTGTATTCTCATTATAAATATTATGCTTTATTTGGTTCTTCATGGTGCTACTAAGTGCATAAATATAGCTTTTAATTACATGTATGTTGAGAATTTAAATTATTATTTGTATTTTGTTGAAAAAAATTCCTTGTTTCTGCTGTTATTTATAAGTGACCAAAAAATATTTTTCTATGCATCCTGTATTTTTCTTGCCATGTATTAATTGAAGTGTTTTATTTGTCAATTCTTTTATTTGTAGAATAAAGGTTTTATCTTCTATACGAATGTTTTTAATTTCAAATAATTTTAACCTATACTTGAAATCAGGAAATTTATTCTCAATAGAACAATATATTTATCTTGATAAAAGAACGTGAGATCCATGGGTTGAGAAAAAAAATCTCATATCGAGATATCATGGTGTCAAATCAAAGCAAGTTGCAATCAGATAGGTAACCGTATCCTCTGTAATGAACAAACGTAAATTGTAAATAAACAGATCTCTCAAAAAGAGAATATTAGAGACAGCTTTCTAACGTGAAGAAATAAATATCTCAAGTAAAGAACATAGTATCTAAAACTAAGAAACTTGTTCCCTCAAGTTCTTGAAATGATGTCAAGGAAAATTGGATCGAAGTTATTGAATTGGTCAATTCTAGATATTTTTTTGCTTTGAATCCATTAAGGTGAAAAAATACTTCTCCCCCACAAAGTAATATTTCTTTGTCACATATGAAAGTCAATTTGCTCTTGGATTGACTTCAATTCCCTCAATTTGAGAACACTTTTCTATGTGTGAGCTGCATTATTTCATAAATAAATGTAAATGGACATAATTGGTCAGTTTGCCAAGGGCACACTAAGCCTGAAAAACCAAACACTTTGTGCCTACAAAACTTAAATATTTAAGTGCTGACTCGGCAGCCGACCCTGTGTACAAATTGGCACCCTTGCGTATGGGTGCGATCTTGCGACTTACCTGCAATAATATCATAGATCGCCCTAATGGGTAAATAGACCACCAAGCTGATAACCGTCATATGCAGTGCAAGGGCTAAAGCTTTGTCTTTACTAGCAACGCATCTCAGATTTATGATTAAAGTTGTAATAAATGTAGTTCCTAATATAGCAGAAGATATCACACCATGCACTTGAGCTAAAGCCCAAGAGGTACTACAGCTACTTGCGTCACATGACCCTTCTGCGGCCACCGTTCTACCAGTTCCTCCACATGAACAATTTCCATATATCTGAAAAATATATCATGAATTTTTTTTTTTTGACGTGAAAGTAAATATACAGGGTGGGGATTTTAAATGGAACGTGCTTATAGGGCATCCGGGAATAATATTTCTCTAAAATCCTGAAATAGATACCCAAAGATTTTTTATGGGTTTCGTTTTTGTCATGTAAACAAAAACTTGGGCTCTAAAGGGGAAGACACCTTTTTTGAAAGTTTATTGAAAAATGAATTTGTCATTCATATTTTTTTTGACATCTGTCAAACCAGGTGACAGAATGACTATTTCACACATTGCTCGCAGTAGCTAAAGTTTGTTTTTAAACTCCAATGCATTTTTTTCAAGGATTTACATACTTTATACGTCGCACAGTGATTCAAAATCTATTTCTAAGATGACAAAAATAGGTTTTTTCTTTGATTCAAAATTCTTATAAATAATGAAAACAGCATTCTACAATATGCAAATAGACGAAAGATAGAAGTTTTGTCCAAAGAAAATTTCGTTCAGTAGTATTTTTAATGATTGAAAATCTTAGTAGGCTTGGACGGCTGTAAACAAGCGCTTTAAGTTGAGCATAGTTGTCATTAGTTTAGCTGTCATTTTGAAGTGCTTAAACGTCCAAAATTAGTTTTTGAAAAATGGAAGATATTGTTGAAGGTATGGTTTTTGAAAAGATTTGTCTTTGGCAGTGAAATTGCTCCTTAAATGTTTTTTATGAATATATAACTTTCCTTAAGCAAGTATTTCACTTTACTCGAAAATTCTCATCATTAGAAAGCTCGCGTTTTTAACACAGCTTAACCCATACACAGCTGGAACACTCTTGTCGGCACCTTTGATGTTGGCGATCTGCGGGGAAGCGACACAAAAGTCTCGCGCTCTCTGTCCCGATTTCGGTAAGAGTCAGGGCCGGATTGAAACGGCTTTTGATTTAAGTTTTATTGTTATATTCTGTGTGACAGGACCGTAGTAGGTAATTTTTTCAATTAATGAATTAAATATTTTTTTACAATATCAGTGTTTTAAAATAACGTCAATTACGACTATTTAAGCCACAAGAACAGTAATAGGAATAATAATCACTGATTCTCTAGAAAAAAGATAAAATAATAATAATGGCTTTCTCAGTGAAAATAAAAAGGTATGGTCGGGTAGTCTAATAAAAATAAAAAAGATTTAACTTTAAGTAAATTTTATTGTCAATGAAGAAATAATAAAGTATAATAATGTATAAAAAATAATTCGTATTACCTATTATAAGAACATAGTTCTAAATACAAACGTTTACAAAATATATGTAGGTATATTACAGTACTACTAAACTCTACTTATTAGGACTATATTTTACAAGTGTCTCCAAATTATTAATTTATTTTTATTAATACATCTAAAATTATTGTTAACAGTTTTTAATGTATAATATACTCTAACTCTTAAATATAACTTGATGACAAAGTCTTTTGAAAAATGCTCGCAAGGGTGATGATAATCTAATCGATTGCTTAAATCTAACAGGGTTTTGCAGATGTTAGGTTTAGTTGCCAAATGTTCGAAATTTTGTTGAAAGATTTGTTCAATTCGACAAATTAATTCAACAAATTTATCATTTGGCATTTTTAAATTTCCAAAGGTGTCATGATTGGCATTTTCGTAAGCCATTAAAAAACAGAAAGAAGAAGTGTCGTCCAACTCATCGTGGTCTTTGCTATATTTAACGCAAACATTACATGAATGGATTTTTAAGGATTTATTTAATAGGTATCCACACACATACCGTACAAAATTTTTTTGCAACATCTCGTTTTTTGAAAAATCCATGCTATTAATTGGGTCAATTTGTGTTGTTGGTAAAACATTATCACCCTCATCAGGTTTAGAATCTTGATTGCAGTCAGAAAGCCTCAATAGCATCTCATCTGAATCTGCCACACAATTTTCTGAACCTGAATTAAGGAGATTTATGCATTGAAATTTTCTGAATGTTCTATGAAACTGTATAGGGGTAGGGTTAATGCAGTTGCCATTTTCACTTCTTATTTTCCCAAAATGGTTTTCAAGGCAATCTTGATTTAACCTTCTGGTAAGTACGTATTTAAACCCTGCATTGTCACGAAGGTAATAGAATAGATTTAAAATGCTATTAATGGAAATTAAAAGGCTATTAATGAATTTAACTTTTTTTGTAACGTTTATGTTGTTTTTATCTTTAATTTCTAGCCTTTTAAAAAAATCCAGACAGTCCATGAGAAACTCTAATTGGAATGAGCTCGCATTAAATGCCGCATTATATTTTTTTGCTGCTAAAGCTTGAGAAGAATTTAAAATATCAAAAAGCTGATCTACCCTGTTAATAAAATCAGCAGTATCAGTGGCTTGCGCTGGAAGGGAACCATACCTTATATAAAATGACATACCTACATGCACCGAATAACTAAATACCTGGGTGGCAAGCTTCACCTTCATTTTTTGAAAACTCGTTGGATTAATGTGTGAATCAGTTAGCTTGTGTGCCGCTTTAACGGGAAATTTCTTGTCCAAGTCGTAAAAATCTTTGATGTATTGCCATGAGATTATTTTGCCATCAATATAAAAGTTGTAAGACATTAACATGTTTCTCATGGCTTTTATGATGTGTGGCACATCAAAAATATAAAAAATTTGTTGATTCTCCAAATAAAAACCGGAATTTTCTGGAGAGATCTTAAGCATTTTAGATAATTTGACATTATTTGGACCCATGTCAGAAGCAACTGCACAAACCTTTAACCCTATAGAGGTTAATTTCTGAACCGCTTCAGATAAATATCGGCGTAATAGGGGGGCAGGGCAGGATGTATGACACAAGAAATACGCAATGGGCTGTTTCCATTTACAATAAATGCCCCTTGCCATGAAAACACAGGCAGTTAAACTGGGTTTAAAAATTTTTTCCCCATTATCACCCATTGCGAGCCCAACAATAAAATCTTGATTTCGCTCATAAAATAAATTAGCCTTAATTGACATTTCATCAAAGCATACCAAACAATACTTATTTTCGGGTGCAAAACTGTCAACTTTGTTTTTTAATAATTTATAAAATTCGGGATTATCTAATCCTGGTCCTATCTTTACGGCTCTAATTTCTTTTAACAAGGTGTTCGGTGAAGGAAGACTATATCTAGACATTAAATATTTTTTATATGTTCGGGGACCAGCAAAATATATCGATAGGCATTCAATTTTAAATTCTTTAGAGTAACGCCTACCTTTTGGATGCTTATTTCCCTGTGCCACTTGCAGATTAACAATTCTTGCTATATTTGCATTACAAAAAATTTAAATGTGAGCGACATATACTGCTCCAAAGATATGTTTTCCAGGACTTTTCCTTTTTGTGTTTCAAGCACCTCAAGTTTCTGTCGTAAATACCTGTTTTCAGCAGTTAGGGACTTGATGTGATTTCTGTATTTCACCTTTCTTGGGGTATCACTGGACAAACTAGATGACGTTTGAGTCGATGTTGGAGACATAAGAGGTGGGGTGACACTCCTTGGGCTTAAAATTTCTTGTTGAACATCTATTTGAACTGCATGGATGTGGTCAGCTGCAAAAATATATATATATTTTTAAAATTATTATCTACTTATGTATAATAACAAAGATTAATTTTATTGACTGTATGACTGTATTGTTGTATATTATAAAAAATAGATATAATTGAGTCATATAGTAAGGTATCAAAGCGTAATTTTTATTAAAATATAGGTACCTGATTGAAGGTGAGCATCCGGAACCCCTGCTAACGCCAGTTCTGCGGGTACTATTTCCGCGAGTGCTTCAGCGCCAGCGGGTGCTTGAGCAGGTACTAACACTCTGTCGTCAAGAACTCGTATTTTTGCAGGAGGTTGCAAGGGCAGAGCACCATATGAATGTTCGGCGAGTGGGGCCATAGAAGTTCTACTACTCCCTTCAAGGGACGGGAAGAGCGTAGGAATTGCAGTAGCTAATAATCTCGTATGGAACGGATTATAAAACATTCTCTCTTCAAAATGGATTTCACATAATGAGTAGTTTTTATATAGGTTGTTTACTTTCTCAAGCAGGTCCTCTCGATTGGCTTTCATTGCCCATACCTTGGCTCTGCAAAAATAAATTCAAAAATATTATTGTTTTTAACTTAAATTACAGTAAGAGTATACAATATATAGTATATTAAGCTTGGTTTCTTTCAGAAAATAAAATGTAAAAAAATTAAAATAGCATAAATGCCAATAGCATATAATACTTCCTAACTGTAGGTAAAAAAATTAAGATTATTTTATTTTATTTCCTGTATAAACCCAGCTTATTTGGTACCGGGTGATTTATCGCCGTACGCAACATAGGAAATTCCAATTTTTAATGGCTAGTGCCTGTCCTAAATACGGGGGATAAAAAAGTAAAAATATTTACAAAGAAATTGGTAAATCACTCGGAACCGGGTTGATAAAAAATATCTCAAGCTATTCATTTGGATGCGGGTTGTAGTGCCCTTCAACTAACCTAAATACATTTTTGTCTAAAACAATCAGGGAAGCCAATAATTGACCATATTAAAAATTGCATGGGATTTCCTATGTTGCGTACGGCGATGAATTACCCGGTATAAGTTTGAAAAAAAAGTATTAGGTATAATGCAGATAGGTACATACCGGTTAGCATCCTTGGGAAATGAAAAAAACTTTTTATTCGAGTTATACCCTTTGTTATAACAGTTTTTAGCTGCACAACCACGATTATGTTTCGCAGGGTTTTTGTTTTCACTCATTTCTAATTTTTAACACAACACCCAAAATAACAAAACGAAATATCACACAAAAATATTTAAAACTATACGCACGACTATGTCGGTTAATCGCATAAATGTCGATTTACCAACCCAAACGCACGGCAAGTTATTTGACAGGTTTTACCGAACAAGGCGGAGCTATGGCCTGCGCGAGGAAATCGACGCAAACCGTTCCCGCCAAGAGAGTGTTCCAGCTGTGTATGGGTTAAGCTGTGTTTTTAAGTTACTCATTGTTACCGATTCTTCCTAATATTATTCAGTTTGTGCATCCTCGAGTGTTTTAGAAATATGCGGTTCCCGTGCCTTTTTTTGCCTGTTTCCGATTTTTCGATTTTTTTTTAGAGAGACGCATCAATTTAAGCCGGAATGACCTTTTTGAAAAATTAAGGCAACGGGGTAAATTTCAATCAACCCATAAAGATTCGCTGTCCTATTTGTCTCAGCATGTAGTAAGCATAACAAGAAGAGAGAATATTAATGATGACGACATAAAACGTATACAGGGTGTTATCAAAACTTTCTCTATTGTTCTTTTAAGAAAATGGAGAGTCGAAGATTTTTACCGGAATTTAAAAAGAAAAATAACGAATGGCTCTAGACAAACCTGAATTTTTCTATAGGTACGGCTTCTCGAAATTCTGAATTGAAAATTCGTGGTCTCCCAAAAATTCCATTTTTAGTAGTTTAGTAAAGTTGTGTAAACTGGGCACCCAAGAGCTGTCTTTGGCCACTGAAATGAAATTCAATTCCAAAGCGCTCAACCATTCTGTTCATTTCCAATTCAGTCGATAAGAAAGACCAGTCATACTGCTTATAAGAAATATTTAAATTGGAGAATTTTGCTTGATGAAACTTATAAACATTGATGTACTATTTATGGCCAGCATTTTAGTTTAGAAGGTAAACAAATGTATTTGTTACATATAAATATTGTTCTACATTAAAAGGTTTTAAATTCAAACAATTTTGTTTTTCATACGAATATGTGAGTAATGCATACATTCAGCTGTTTAAACATTCAGTCAACTAAAATCTAGAGAAAGCCCACAAAAAAATAAACATCCAGGAAAAGAGTGAATACTTGCCTTAAGAGATGTGTCAAATGAAGCACACCCTGCCCAACATGGCGAGAAATGAGTTTCCCCATTAAGGCAGACAGGTTGAAAAGGCCCATCCAATGAACATCCACAATTCCAACTACAATACGGTATAGTTAATTTTCCATTAAGTTCATTTTTCAATTTACTTGTACAATTAAGGAAGGTGGTTCCTGCAAAGCCTATAAGTACTAGTACAAATACTTTAATATTCCATAACAGTAAATGCCTTGGAGTTGGCTTCATTTTAGCAATTATCATTCCAGCGGATATGTAGGATACTGCGATGAGAGGTTGCTTTAATAAATTGGTAGTATATTGCATCAATGTTGGATCACTGTACCCAGAGGCGTCATTGTATTTTGAAACATGGTACTTGGACTGGTTAAAACTTTTCTCTTTTATAGTAAAATTAATAACGGCCGCTTGTATAAACATCATAGATGTTATATTTAGTAGCAACACTGGATTTTTAACAATACGCCATAGGCTCTTGAAGAATCCTAAAATTTAACAAAACTATTTCACCTGAGTACTGAATACAGGGTGTCCCAAACTGATTTAGCCAGGCTCTAGTTCCCAAACCGTCTGAGATATTTAGTTGGAATAAAAACTAGAATTTGTAGCTATGAGGATACTTTAAAATGACTTCGAAGAAAATTGCTTGAAGAAAAATGGTTCCAAAAAATTCGTAATTTTTTAGGATTGTAAATTCCCTATTGAGCACTTTTTTCCGATTAAAAATCAGTTAAGAAATAGTTTAGAAAATTAACATTTTATCATCCAATCAAGTTAGCCATGTATTTTTTTTTATATTACAGATTGTTACAGGTACTAAGATTATACAGATTATCTAAGGTAATAAATGTTCAAATTGTAAACCTTCAGCGGCAACGCAAGCTTCAAATTTTGTCAAAAGGTTTCGCGTACATGTAGCAATTATCATTTGTGGCGTTATTCTGCGACAGGCCTTTCTAATTTTATTCTTCAGGTCCTCTACGTCATTGGATTTACTTAAATACTACTTGATGTTTGATTTTATGCTAATTCCTCGTGGTAACTCTTGCACAGTTTTGGAAAGAGTGTGCCAAGTAGCTTTTTTATTTTCGTCCTCTAGGTAATTTTTAAGGATTTTGATGAGGGGGGAAAGTGGGGGGAGTTAGGATGGGATGGGGGGTTGATGGGGGGAGTGTGACGATGGCCGTGAAAAAAATAAGAATAAACATTTTTTGTTGTTAATTTTGGTTGTGGTTGCTGATTTGTGCTGTGAAGTTTTTGTACCTTGAGTTTAACTTATTATGAATAGTTTCTTTGGCTTGATTGTGTTATCCATTTGTGATGTTTAGTGGGGTTTTGAATATTGGCCTGTTTTTGATTAATTCTTCTATGTGTATTAATCTTGTGTTCAGTTCTTCTTCACTCAGTGTTAATAGTAGCATGATGGGGTTTGTGTTCGTGTTCCCTGTAAGTGTATTTGTTTCTTTGTTATTGGTGTTGGTGGTGTTTTTTGTGAGTTGTGCGAATGAAATGTTCTGTGTTACTTGTCTTGCTGGGGGTCTGGCTATTTTGATGTTTGGTGGTGGAATTGTGTTTTGCTTGTTGTTTGGGTTTTTGGAGCATCTTGTGTCGCTGGCAGGATGTTCGCCGTTGCAATTGCAGCACTTAGGTGGAGATGTGGTGTCCGGTTTGTTACAATTTTTGTAGAAATGGTTTCCTGTGCATCTGTGGCATTTTGGTGCGGCATTACAGTTTGAGAGTGTGTGTCTATACTGCTAGCATCTGTGGCATTGTGGGATGTATCTATTTTGTGAACTTTTTCGAGCTTTTATTGCCACTGACATGTGGCATATTCTGTTTATGTCGTAGACGTGTGATTGCTTTGGAATTAGGCATTTTACCATGCTTGATTCGTAATTTTTCCTGTTTCCTAGTTTGAACCATGCTACTTCGCTCGGGGAAAAGCCTTGGTCTTCTAGATCTTTCTGAATGTCTGTGATGGGAATTTTCTTGTTTAATCCTTTGATAATTATGTTTAATTGTTTATCTTCTGGCAGGAAGTATGTGTGGTATTCTATTTGGTTGTTTTTTAAAAATGTTGTGATTTGCCTGTGGTCGTTCGGAGTCTCCGGTGTTAGTGAAATTCCTAATTTGTCTTTTTTAGGGGGGGGGGGGGAGAATTTTATGTTTTTCTCCTTTAGGGCAGAGTGGATTTTTACCGAATTTGGAGTGCTTCTTATTATAATTGGGACTGTTTTGGTTTTGTGTTGGGAGGTGGTGTTTTCTGTGTTGTTTGGTGTGTTTTGTGTATATTTTTCGAATACGGATATGGGTTTGTTGGATTTTGGGATGTTTAATGGCATAAAAGTCCTTGATTGCTTTTGATTTTTAGCGTTTGGCAATCTTGGGAGTCGTCGATTTCCATTTCTGTATTTGTGTTTGATATGTTTGTGTTTATTATGGGTTCGGTGTGATTGTAGGAGTGTTTTGTGTGTGCGGATTTCTTCTATTAGTGTGTCTATTTTTTGGTTTAGTTTTAGGTTGGTGTCTGTAAGTGTTGAAATGTTTTGTGTTAGGTTGTTATTTTGTGTTTGTATTAGTGTTTCGAAGTTTTTAATTTTGTTTTTTAAATATTGATTTTCTTCGAAAAGCTCGTTGCTATACAATTTAATGTCTTTTGTTTCTTTTTTAATTATTTTTTCAGGGTTTTTTGTAATTGATACTTTTGAAGTGGATTTGTAGGGTAGGATTGGTGGGGCAAGGATTGAGAAGGATTTACTTGGCTCACCCATTTTTTAATCAGCTTTCTTCTTCGGTAATGTGGTATGTAGTGCATAATATTTTGTGCGGACTCCGAGGATCCCGGCACTTCATGGTTCTTTGTTTCACTACTGTTTTGAGTTATTGTTTTTATTTTGACACTGCACAGTTTATTTATTGGCACCGTTTTGGCGAAAGCACTACTCACTTGACCGTTATAAACTTTGTTCGTAAGGTACGTACACTGTTCACTAAGGTTGTCGCTCGACTATTGATAATGACATAAATGATGAGATAATAAATATTAATTAAATATACCATATCTTTTAAGGTTCCCCACAAGAAAAAATCTAAGGGGGAAAGATCAGGCAAACGTGCAGGCCACCTTATTACGGGAGAAGCATTTGCGATGCAATTAGTCACAAACATGTTCTGGAGAAATTCAGTAACAATGTGAGCATTATGAGCAGGTGCTCCATCTTGCTGCCACCACATTTGTTGTCTTTCAGCCAACGGAATTTCTTCTAGAAGTTGAGGTAAAACGTGTCGTAGAAAGTGCAGGTACCTTTCTCCCGTTAAAGACTCTTCATGAAAATAGCGTCCAATGATCTTTCCTTCCATTAAATAATCTACACCAAACATTCACACTCCAAATGGGTTGAAATCTAGTCCCCATTACCCGATGTGGATTAACTGATGACCAATAATTGGAATTATGCCTGTTAATGAGACCATTATTGTGGAACTTGGCTTCATCACCCCACAATATTTTAGCGAAAAAGGCTGGATCGTCTTCAATTTTAACTAATATGCTTGCAATAAATTGCAGGCGTCTGTCAGTGTCACCTGGATAGAGTCCTTGCACCAGATGAACTTTATAAGGATGATACTTAAAGTCTTGTAAAATACGCTCAACAGAAGTTCTTGTTATATTAAGTTCTTCAGAGAGTTTCCGAATTGACACATGAGGATTGAAATGTACATTTGCCAAAACATTTATAATATTTTCTTCATTACGTACCGATCTTCTGGAATTATTGCGATTCCCAGTCGGGAAATGTCCTTGCCTCAGGATGCGTTCACAAATGTATTTTCATTTGGCGTTGGACGATTAGGAGAACAAATGCGATATACTCTCTGGCTCTTCTTTTATTTTTTAAGCACTCACCGTAAATTAGAATCATGTCAACGTATTCTTCTGCAGTAAACAAACTTCGCATTTTAACACGGAATTGACAGGAATAATAAAGAACCTCACTTGCACTTGATATTGTTTTCTTTTCTTTTAAGCGGATTTTTAATTTACCCCATGGCTAACTTGATAGGAAGATAAAATGTTAGTTTCCTAAGCTGTTTCTTAACCGTCTTTCAATCGGGAAAAAGTACTGAATAGGGAATTTACAATCCTACATAATTATATAAAAAAATATACAAGATGGTATTTAAAATTTTAAGGTTAGGGTAGAACTTTTTGGGATGTTTTTTTTTCAACACATTTTTCTTCGATGTCATTTTGAAGTATCCTAATAGCTACAAATTCTAGTTTTTATTCCAACTAAATATCTCAAACGGTTTGGGAACTAGAGCTTGGCTAAATCAGTTTGGGACACCCTGTATAATGAACATATCATTAAATAAGGTCTTTCGCGGCAAATGAAAAATGACTAAATAAAGGGGCGTGTAAAAATTAATAGTGCCCGAATACAAGGGAACTGGCGCGTTTGGATGGGACGGACTGTTTAGTTTTTCTGAAATCAACATCAACTTTGGTTTCTTAAATGTAACACCTTGTATATTATTTATCCATTAGGTTGGTCTGTTCTTGCTGAGTATAAATATACCAAGCTTGATACCTTTAGCTTTAAAAACACCCGAGAAATTTGAGAAAAATCTTGCCATAAGACGCAATGTGTTAGGAGGTAAACGTCCTTCTACATAGTGTAGTCAATGGGAATACATTTCTTCATATGGCAGCATGTTTCTCAAATTTCTCAGGTGTCTTTAAAGGTAAAGGTATCAATTTGATGAACGTATAATACACAGGGTGTTATATTTAAAAAATCGGTAAATTTCATTTATCCGGATCTTCCCTCGTTATGAATATTTCCTTTTATTAAGAATAGTGAATTTATTCAGTCATTTAATAACACCAGAGGCGGCGATTCAGGTGAAGTAGGTTCACTTCTACTACACCAAGAAAAATAAACAAGCCAACATCTAACTATATTTATTATATATCTCTTAAAATTTAAGTTTTTACATTAATTTATTCACCTAAGTGGCAAAAAATAAATGTACATCGCAAATAAATATTAATGTCTTTTTAAAACTTTCAATCGAACTTTAATATAACAACTATAACAGTGGCGCAAACCGCTTCGACTTTGCTGGAGGTGCTATGTTTAGTTTACGATTTTCATACTACGTTGCCATGACAACGCGTACGCAATGACGTCGAGCGCACGGAAGAATAATGTTAACCAGCGCCATACAACGCTCTCAGTGAATTGCTAACGCCTTACACTACACCCACGTGTCGTTCAGTTTGGGGTGGTTATTTACTTTTATTTGCGCGGATTTCGCTGTAACCGGTTAGTTCCTTTGCAGTTTGCTTGACTGTTTTGTGTTATATTTATTTATGGTGTTGTTATCAGAGTTTTAATCGTCATCCTAGTTTTCGGCGTACAAATAGTTATGTAGTAATCAAATATTGCAAAATTTGTTTTGCTGGCCTTGTTTACTAGTTTCCAATAAATATTCAGTGTGGAATAAGAAAGGATTTGCAGGTATGTTAAATATATGAAGGTCTTTACATAAACATGAAGACTTGGCAGAGCAATTAAAATGCGAATTAATGCTAAAACACATTAAAAGAAAATGTTAAACTATATAAAATACATTTTAACGAAAACGTCCGATTAAATAGACTATTTATGTACTTGGTAATTGACGCAGTTTTGTACCTTACAAAACAAGAGTTAGTCTTTCGCGGCCATGATGAGAGCAGCGAGTCAATAAGTAGGGGGAATTTTAAAAAGCTTTTAGGTTTATTAATATCGAGACGTTCCCAAGAACTAAAAGATCATCACGAAAAAATTAAAAATGTTCTTACTGGTGACTCGAAAACTATTCAAAACGAAATAATTTAATGCATTTCTGATTATTTAAATGATCAGGTAAAAAATGAAATAATGAACACACAGTTTTTTTTCTGTGCAAGTGGATGACACCACTGATATTACGCAAACCTCCCAGTGCCCCGTAATTTTAAGATACGTTAATTCATAAGGTTCAGTAGTCGAGAGATTCTTAGGATTTTATAATGTCAGCCCCGATAGAACGTAGGAGAATTTAATATTCTCTATTTGATCAAATTTTGGACCAATTTGACTATAAACATAAATTAATAGGGCAATGTTACGATGGCGCAAGTGTGATGTCTGGCCATCTAAATGGCTTTAAGAAAAAGCGCCGCAGGCTGTATTTATCCATTGTCTTGCTGCTATGAAGGATAGGAGAATTGATTTAGTATACAAAATTTAGGTAAGTCGTAAAAAAATATTCTACCCCTTTTACATATAAAAAAAATTCTGGAAAAAAATTATTGCGATATTTTCTTGCTTCATTTGCACTTCACTTACTTTTTCACCCGCAAGCCGCCACTGAATAACACATATATACCATCTATTCAAACAATTTTACTGGGAGCCATTTTTTTTCGCCATATTGGATTCCTTATACCAATATTTTACCAGTTTCTACCTATGCCACACTTGACTTTTGGGAATAGTTTAAAAGAGAGTCACTAAGTATTTTTTACATTGACATACACTGCCATTTTGTTACGTCATGTTGAATTATATTGCCGCCATTTTGAATTCGTACCACAGCTTTACCAGTTTATCTCTATATCACACTTAATGCTTGCATGCATTTTGAAATTAATTTAGTGAGTAATTTTTTCAGGGTGATTTTTTTAAATATTTTATTACGCCGCCATTTTGTTAGATATCTTATATTTATACCAATATGTTACCAATTCAGTTCAACGTAACACTTGTTTTACGTGCAAAATTTTGTAGAAACTTGATAATTAATTTTTTTAACGTTTCACTAGGCCGCCATCTTGTTCCGGAATATTCGATTTTTACCAAAATATTACCAGGTCATCCGCAATGACCCTCAATTTTTTACTAAAATTTGAGGTCAGTCTGATGAGTAGTTTTAAAGCTATGTCGCAAACTGACAGACAGACAGGCAAACCGACCGAATTGATAAAACATATTTTTTGGCATCTAGGGACGTTAAAAACTAAAAATACGTAAAACCTGAGAGGGTATTTTTGTCACGATTACAAATATTTTATTTGGCCGCCATTTTGTTTTGCCATCTTGAAGTAGTAGCACACTTTTACGAGTTCATCTCTATACGACAATTAGTTATGGCATACAAATGGAAATCGGTCCATTTTATTAAGCCAACATTTTCTTCCACCATCTTGGAGTCGTACCAAAATTTTACCAGTTGATTCCTACACAACACTTGATTTTTGTGCAATTTGAGATACATTGGTTAAGTTGTTTTTTAGTAATAATTTCACTAGGCCGCCATTTTGTTTTGCCATTTGCTGAATTTTTACCAAAATGATACCAGGTCATCCTCATATGACCCTTAATTTTTGACCAAAATTTTTTCAGGATTACAATACTTCCCCTTTACGAAGAAAGCAAAATCAAAGTTGAGGTTGACTTCAAAAAAACTAGACACTGTATATATGTAAAGTACACTAAAAAAACTCCTATAATTTAAAGAAACTTATGTATTTAACTATTTTTGATATCTAAAAAAATAAGAAAGTTCATGAGGAGGTGCATATATAACCAAACACCCTGTACAGAGTTGTTAAATTGAGTCTGGATGGGTTTTGAGTACAACGAATTTCAAGTGACCCCATAGAATGAAATCGAGCGGTGTCAGATCTGGTGACCTAGGTGGCCACTCAATCCTCTCCTACGAATCCACTGCTCCGGATAATGATTATTCAACCACTCTCTTACTGGACATACATAATGAGGAGGTGCTCCGTTCTACTAGAAGTGCAGCAAATGTTCATCTAAAGCAAGATTTCCATCGACGTCCTTTCGATTTTCCACCTCATGGATTATACAAGACTCTATTCTTCTGTTTAACATTTCTGCATACATTTCACCATTAAATTTCCATCTATAAACAGAGAACCAATGATAGTATTGCTTAATATGCCCATCCAAACATTTATTTTTTGAGGATATTGTGTATGCCTTTCTCTAATAATGTGAAGATTGAAGTCGCTCCAATAATGGCAGTTTTGTTTGTTCACCTCGCCATTTATGTAGAAAGAGCATTCATCACTGAAACAGATATTTTTTATAAACTGGGACTGAGCAATAATTCTGCTAGTCATAATTTTGTAGAACTCAATACGTCTGTCCCCTAATTCTTGAATAATTTGTAGCTTCTGTGGGTAAAATTCTATATTGATCAACAGTCCATTGTATAGATTTAATTATACAAAAGTAGTTTTACCTATTAATTATAAGCATACTTACCATCAACTATCTGTTTGTCTTCAATAACAGCGTTTCCTGAAGCTATGCTTAGCAGAGAATTAACCGAATTTCTTAAGAGGGTATTAGGCATTACTCTAGGAAACATTGTTAAGATTATGCCAAAGATTAGCATAAGCGAAGCCACAAGGAGCCAAACTAAAAAAAATAAAATTGCAGTAAAGAACAGGTCAAAGTAAAAAGCGTTCCGAGTTTAGCCTGAACATAATCAAAATTAATTCTTCAAAATACAAGAGTTCTAACCACACTACACCACAACTTGTTACGTTCTGGACGCGCGTTTCGCTAACCAAGTTAACATCATCAGCAGATGATATAAACTAAAGTAACTTATCCTAACCGAGACTATTTATAGGTAAATGTGGTCACACTTGGTTGCACCCGACTGCACCATTGTCAAGTAAGCAATAGAGGGGACTATAGGGAATAGGCCCTCTGTCTTTATTTAGTGCTTTCTTACCACATTTAACTATTTCTATACTCTCAAATGCATCCAATAATCTATTATTAGATACATTTTTAATCAACTTAAGATTATTTATTCCTATTCGGTGATTGTTTTCCAAAGCATGTTGGGCAACGCTTGACTTTTCTGTTCTTCCGTATCTTAAATGTGCCATGTGTTCTTTAAAACGAATGTTTATGGAGCGTTTAGTTTGCCCAACATATTTTAGATCACAATCATTACAGCTAATTTCATAGATGCCACTCCGCTCCCTTTAATCCGATTCATTTCATTGTTAAAACGTTCTTTACTTAGTGGAAAATTGACTAACCTGTGAGTTAAGAAATGGAATGCTGCCATTTTGTGTTGACGGCAATGAAATGAGTCAGATGTTATATATCTATCAGTATTAGTAAATTTCCTATAAATATCAAATTCTAATTTATCGTTATTTCTATAGCTAAAAGTAATGGATATAATGATAATTTTGTACATAAACTAGTAAATAGACATAAGCATAAGAAAATGTTAAAAGATGCCACTACTCTTCAAATACCTGAGGCTTCCAATAAATTCATAGTAATCCCATATGATCCCAGATATACGAGAGGTCTAGAAAAAGTATTTAAAAACGTAGGTTTTAGAGTAGCCTACAAAACGGAGAATAGTTTAAAAAATCTCCTTGGAAACCCTAAAGACAAAGTCGACTTGAGGGAGAGGAGTGGCATCTATGAAATTAGCTGTAATGATTGTGATCTAAAATATGTTGGGCAAACTAAACGCTCCATAAACATTCGTTTTAAAGAACACATGGCACATTTAAGATACGGAAGAACAGAAAAGTCAAGCGTTGCCCAACATGCTTTGGAAAACAATCACCGAATAGGAATAAATAATCTTAAGTTGATTAAAAATGTATCTAATAATAGATTATTGGATGCATTTGAGAGTATAGAAATAGTTAAATGTGGTAAGAAAGCACTAAATAAAGACCGAGGGCCTATTCCCTATAGTCCCCTCTATTGCTTACTTGACAATGGTGCAGTCGGGTGCAACCAAGTGTGACCACATTTACCTATAAATAGTCTCGGTTAGGATAAGTTACTTTAGTTTATATCATCTGCTGATGATGCTAACTTGGTTAGCGAAACGCGCATCCAGAACGTAACAAGTTGTGGTGTAGTGTGGTTAGAACTCTTGTATTTTGATCTATCTTCCACCACAGGTTCCAGTGTTAGGACTTAAAATTAATTCTTGTTGTAGGCCCTTTTGCGCTTGCTAAAATTATACATTTTTTTGCTTTTTGATCATATATGAGGCGTTCAGAGCTAAAGTGGATCAAGCCCAAATAAAAAAAAAAATTGAACTTGATGCAGGATATTGCTCCTTAAATATGTAGTTTTTTGGGGCAATAGTGAATCAAGTTAATATTACAGTTTCCTAATAACCTTCTAGCCACAAATAGTCCATCAAGAATTGTTGTATTAAAGTTTAAAGATGAATATTTCAATTGCGAAACGTGATATCGAGTTGCGATTCTGGCCGATCTGTTGGGTATGGGCTTCTGCTCACATCACTGCATATGTGCGTACACATAATAACGTACAGGGCGTGAAATAAAACCCCTACATTTTTGCCAAAGTTTGTTAACGCGTAAAATTCTCAAAAAATTTTTTTATGTTTTTTTCTGACCAAATGATGTTACAAAATTAAAAAAAAAACATTTAACGAATTTTGATATCTCGTTTATCCGTGTGGACAATCTCTATGCAAAACAAATCTTTACCACATAATTTATAATACCGTTATTAAGAAGTTTGGATATAGGGTGTGACAAAAGTTAGCTAAAATTTACCACTCTCTAACTTAACCCAGATATGCCTGAATTATTTTTTATTTCTTTTTTCTTTAAAAACCGTGAAAACTTGCTAAAAACTTCTTAACTAAATTTAAAAAAATAAGTTTTATGGATCTTTGTTAAATTAAAGTGTTTTTTAAGGGCGTCCTTAAAAAAGGATAATAGGAAAATACGCATAAAAACCAAATATACAATAACTTTACATACAGTTTTATTAAAAAAATATACAAGAGATTAAAACTATTTTAACATTATCAGCAACATAAAATTTCAATAAATTCATTTGTGGTAGATAGAAAAACACTCCAGATGAAGCGCAACATTACATTTCACACATTTTTTCTGGACTTTTTTGTGACAAACTCTACACCGAGTTTGTTTCTCCTGTCTGACGATAAAGTGTTCTCTATTGTCAAAACGTGACTCAACATTTTCTAGAGATGAAGGACGGCCTCTCTTTCTAGATGTCCTGTTGGTTTCTAGAAGAGTTAACGCCACTTGTCTTCGAAATGATAAATGGTCAAGCTTTCCATTTTGAAAGCGATGTAGCTGCCACGCATTTTGTTCAGCAAGATCTAGGCAGTAAGCAATCAAGCAAAAGTACCATTTCTTCCCTCTGATTGAGGTCCTATATAGGCTAATGTTCTGATCGCAGCGATCAACTCCTCCCATGAAACTGTTATATACAAAGATACTGTAAGGCTGATTAACTGTAATCCGCTATTTTTCTTTTTGTGAATACCTGGATACTTGATGTAAGGGTTCAATTGTCAAATTATTGGAAGCAACGTTCACTGTATTATTGTCATGCCATTTAACCAGCATCACTTTATTATCACAAGATCGAAAATCATAAGTTCCCCTTGTTTCCTTTTTCATATCATTTTTTGAAAGAACGGGACATTTTGACATCCTGTTTTCCCTGATAGTACCTGTCGCGCGAATCTGTCTATTGTGAAGTTCTTGCAAAAGTGGCACTGTGGTGAAAAAATTGTCAAAGAAGACATGGTATGGAAGAGATCCAAGTGTAGATAAAACATCTGAGTATTGCAAAATAATGGATGGTCCAAGTCCAAAAGTTTTGTAACTTATATTTAGCTTTGTGTTGGCACCTTGATATGGTTCCAGCCAAACACAATATCCGTAACTGGTGGCACCCATCCACATTTTGTAGCCATAGCGAATTGGTTTTCCCTTGATGAACTGTTTGCACCCGTGCTTACCAAAGTACGGCACCATAGACTCATCGACGCTGTGAGTTTTACAAGTTGGTGCAAAATTTTGGAAATTTTTGTTGATTTTCTCAAAAAGTGGTCGTACCTTGGCGAACTTATCCCCTTTATCAAGCAAGTCATTATCGCAGCAATGTAAATTTGACAATATAAATTCGAATCTGTCACGAGACAAACTGCTAGCTACAAGCTCGTTTCGTGTATCGCTTGAATTTTCCCAAAACATATGTCTTCGAGGCAAAGGCACGTATCCGCTCAAAAGTAGAATCCCAAAAAATGAGGTCATTTCTGCATAAGTAATATTACCAACCTTATTTTTCTTCAAAGCATACTGATTACTGTATACAACAAACATGTCAATAATCTCGCTATCAAACATTTGCAAAAATAATTCAGTCGGCAGAAAATTGGGTTTGACATCATGAAATGTAGGCCAGGATATTGGATTTGGTTCTAGATCTTTGGAAACCCATTTGTAGTTTTTTTGTAAGGACGTTTTTAGTAAACTCAGAGGAATATCGTCTTCATCCAAAGATTGATCTTCATTCCGAGTCATAATTTCAGCATTTGCCCTGAGCTGGGTACCGGGTAAATTATTGAGAGTCATTATTTCCTCATCTCCCGAATCCTCGTCAGTTAAATCTTGACATGCATTTGTAGGGGGCATAAGGGCTATATTAATTTCGTTCGAATCTGGCACAAGATCATCTTCTTCTAAGCTATGAAGAAGCTCATCTAAGGTTAAACCACTGAAAGAAAAAAAAATATTTACAATGACCCCTACCTTTATGCCTAATGTCCTAAAATAAGGACAGCGGTTTTTTATGCATCCATCAAAACCAACCGCGTAAACAATGTAAATTTGTTGATTTGTATTGATAACAAGCATATGTTAGGTTTTTGTTTTTGATGGTAAAGTAAAAAACAAATAAACAAATTTGCAATACTCACCCAACTAGTCTAAGGTCAATGGGACATGCCATTTTTTAAAATAACACAAAGTAATAGCACAATAACTAACGAAGAACGTTTCAAAACAGTGCAACTCCGATGAACGCGTGTTAAAGCATATTTGGAGGTCACTGTCTGTAGGCGCCATCTCTGTAAAACTTAATGTAGTACATATTATATCAAAGTAAAGAAACCTGGAACAAATGTCCTTTTTTAAGTACGCTAGGCATATCTGGGTTAATGTACTGTATTGATTTTACTATAATTCGGCGTTATGTCAGACTTAAGATAATTACAATATATGTCAGACTTTAGATAATTACAATCTAGCCGTTTTATTAATGTTGATGTAAGGTATTCTTTTTAATTCCAAAAGAGTTATAGAGGGTGTTATTTAATCGATAGCATATACCGCACGCGTTGTTTAGGTCAATTCAGGCCTAAAAGTTCATATGAACATGTGTCCACAAAGCCTTCGTTTTTGAGATACAGGGTGTTAAACTTAAAAAAATTGTTTAGTATTTTTCATGGACCTTGTACACTTCTAGAGATAAATCATTCAAATTTAATACAATGTATGGTGTAATAAAGGCCTTCGAAATGGCTATAATATATTCTAGGAAAATCTACAGAATGTTACTTTTTCCCAGGTCGTGACCAGTTTAACCCCCCTGAAATTTTTACTGTGACACCAGTGGCCATTTTTGCAGCAAAATTAAATTCACTAATCTGTTCTGTAACTTTCTGGTCTTAGATTTTTTGGACATTTTGTACTGTTTAGAAATTATTTAGCAAAGTGTCCATTCATGCCTATCTAATTTTAAGGTTATAATGCATTAACATTATAATTCCACCATTTTCTCTGTGTTCCATATGCCATGACCATACTTCAAAAGATATTTTGCTAAATAGGTTCTAAACGGTATATAATATTGAAAAAACCTAAGAGATCAAAAAATTACAGAACAGAATAAGAAATTTAGAGTTACTGTGCGTAAAAGAGGTTTCGACCTGAGAAAAAATAACATCCTGTCGATTTTTCTAACATGTATTATATCCATTTCGGAAACATTACTCACAGCATACAGTGTATCAAATTTGAATGATTTATCTCGAAAAATTTACGAGGTCCATGAAAAAAACTAAAAAAAAATAAATTTAAAATTTGAACACCCTTCATTTCAAAAACGAAGGTTTTGCGGACACATGTTTATATGAACTTTTAGTCCTAAAATAAGCTTTCGCCCTGTATTTCAGCCTTTAATTGAATAACCCCCTGTATAACTCTTTTGGAATTAAAAACGAACACCCTAATACAACAGACTAATAAAACGGCTATACCATAATTATCTTACGTCTGACGTAACTCCAAAAGTAAAATATAGTAAAATCTATAGAATACATTAAGTTAGTGTTTGGTAAATTCTAACTTTTGTCACACTCTGTAGTTACAGTTCTTAAAACTAATAGTAACGGTATAACTATCATAAGTTAGGTGATAAAGATTTACTTTGTACACAGGTTGTTGAGTTAAAGCACCACGTGTATGAAGATGTCAACATTTTCGTTGAAACGTTGTATATTGCAAACAATGGAAAAAATATAAGCACGAGCGACCTTCTTCTCGTTAATGTCGATCCACATCACCCTCCTCTTGAATTCTATCTTCAGGGTGATCCAATCAAAAGAATCTCAAACAAACACTCCGAAATTTATAATTTTAGACGACGAAATTATGATGAGCTAAATAAATTCTATAGTAGTTTCAATTGGTATGATTTATTTAGTGGTAGCAATCTTGTCGATGAGGATTTAATTAAATTTTATTCGATTTTATTTCAGGGAATCGATAGATATGTCCCTAAATTTAAACACAAAAAAAGTAAATTTCCTGCATATTTTTGCACAGAGACTATTAATTGTACTAAAGAAAAAAACAAATTTCACAGTAAGTGGAAAAAATACGGTAATATTAATGACTTTATTTAGTTATGACGTATTTTAGCTCTGTTTATGAACCATATTCTCAAACAAAATGTCTACATCGGAATGAGTCGCATAACAATATTAATATACATTCTCTTATTTTTAGCTGGAGGGGGTTTTGAGAAGGCTGTCCAGTGTTTATTGACAAAAATACGGGGGTTTTATTTCATGCCCTCTTTGTAATATTTTGTACGTGCATATGCAGTCATGCAAGCTGAAGCACAGACCCAACAGATCGGCCAAACGAACAACAAAAACGGCATCCCGATATCGCGTTTCGCAATTGAAATATCCATCTTTAAACTTTGATAAAACAATTCTTATTGCACTACTTATGGCCAGCAGTTTAGATAGCAGTAGTTCACTTTAGTTTTGTATGGATCAAATTAACTTCAACTTGAATTATGTCAAAACTAAGTACTATAAACTTGATCCACTGAACGATTCATATAATTTTACCGGCCTAAAAAGATTAGCGAAAGGAATATTTTATTTGTAGCTCTCCTATATATTAAAAACTGAGAGCAAATTACCAAACTACCAGCATATAACGACAAATGTCGCGTGGTTTAAATTCACCTATAAATTTTTAAATAATTTACAGCTTTTATTTCTGATAAAACGTATATTTCTTCTGTGGAATAATTTTACCACAAATTCTCATATTCACAGCTAATTCCAGAACACAGTGTAAACCTGATGATGGATAAAAATGAAGCAAACAAGAATTTAAAATTGCTTCTTACTGTACAGAACGCGGCAAGTTACTGCGAACATAGTTAATAATCTGACGAGTTTGGATATGCCTAAATTTCACTGAACAAAGGCTTTACTTTCCATTATTTCATTTATTACGCAGCGTTAGAGGTTTATTGGACATAAATGAGTATGTGTTGGTTGTTGTCAATTTTTAGCAAAATCTACGGAGCTGCTGTTTGTTATTTTAATTATCCAAAAGTCTATTGGACCATAACAAAACTGAGTGTTGGGGCTTTTAAAAAATTGTTCTCTGGAGAACAGAGACATAAATGTTTTATCCACATTGTAATATTTTAATTTCGTCACTACATTTTAATGCATAAAAATCCGTAAATACGGTACTGTAAGTCTCCTATCGATGTAGTAAGGTGCTCGCGGTTTCTGCTTAGCGAAATCTTCCGCTTCATATTGAGGCAATTCACTAGTCTTCGTGTAGATGGCGCCTTAGTTTTGTTCAATTAGTAATTTTACTTTCTTCTCCTTTAAATATTTTTTTCTTTCCTGTGATCCAGCTCAGGGATTGGCTGATCTATTGTCCAGATTTGGTCAGTTTGATTTTAGTAAAGTGGCACGGATTGTCATCCCCCTACTGCTGCCTTGACCTGGTGGTGAGGTAGGTTAAGCTTCTTGTCCCTTAGGAAGGTGAAGGTTAAGTGTGAAAGTTTGTCGGCGAATTGATCCTGTTTTAATCCAGGCCATCTTTTGGGATTTACGTCGGCAACTTAGTTAAAAAGGCTCCTGTGTGTATTTAATTACGTTGTACCTTAATACTTTTGGTTGAGGAACCTTTTATTACTCTCTTGTGAGGATTTAACTGCACTTGACCACCTACCACATTTTTTTGATGGGACAAACTTTACGAAATGACTAATAAGAAACCCTTTACCATCAAATAAAGTTAGATAACCCAATTTTATATTCACTAAAATGTGATATATTTTCCCTGTACATATTTTCTTGTATTTTGCCATATTACTTTTTATATAGGTTATGTTCTAACCTCTAGCTTAGATATAGTTTCTAGGCTATCACTAAGGTCTTTTTGTTTATATATAAAAAAGGGGTTATTTTGTTTGTTACTTAGTTCTCTTATTAAAAAGTAAATACAAGGCCACAGAGTAATTTTACTGATTGAAATTAAGAGCTATGGGGACACTCTTGATTGTTCTTTGATTGGTGTAGCAAACAATGTATTCAATAGTACTTTTCATTTTCTTAAGATATGTGCTGAGTGTATATATACCTTATGTTTGTTATATATTAAGTTTATTTCTGCAATACAAAAAGGTCTATTTGTAACCTCCATAAGCCAATTGTTATTTAAGTTTGCATAAAGTAAAGAATAGTAAATACATTGGGGAGAATTTGTTGTCTTTAATAAGTGTGTTTCAATACAACTATTACAGGTGTATGTTATAATTAGGAAAGAGGCCTATATATCATATTTCTTTGAAGACCGAAAGAACCTTATACGATATAAATACATGCTATCTGCTTTAACCAATTTGGCAAAATTGAACAATATTGTATCAGTGATTTACATTTTCTGTCTGTAATTATGTTAGCTTACATATACTGGAGTAATGATATTTTGTATTGATATCTACAAGATTTTATTGGTGGATTCTTGTTACTATTCACTATAAGGGCTGTAATGTCCCTATATTAGTATTAATTAATAGATATGTTGGTTATATTTTGTATATAATGTTGAGCGATTGTAGTTGATAATATTATGTATCGTAATAGACATGTACGATCCTAATATTTTGAATTGCTATAATAGAATGACTTAAGATTTTTTGTGATTTGGGTAAATTGGTTTAAATGAAGTCAAGCTGGGAAATATTGATACATTTTTGTTTGGAATTATTTTCTTTATTTGATATACTGGGTGTTGAGTTGTTAAACAAACCTATATACTTTTATGTGGGGTATAAATCTTAGACGTTTGTACTATTCTAGGGTTTTTTTTCTTCTTCTCCCTCCTCTTCTACTTCTTGTTCCTGTTCTCCTAACCAGGGTTTGAACCTGGATGTGTCATTGTAAGTGGAGCAGAAGTCTATTACCTAGTACTTAAGTGTGTACGTACCCAGTTTTCCTGCTGGAAATATCTTCGATGACACTTACATCATAGACTGCTGATCTAACTCACCGATGCTGATAGACACTTAGATAAGTATCTTCATTTTAACATCCCTTGTGCCGAATTGACTTTATTGTTTATTGCTGATCAACTTTATGACTTTTTCTATTTCTTTTGAGTGTAGAGTATACTTTTTGATATAAAGTTCTAACTACTGCTGGTGTGCATAAACCATGATTATTGGTGTTGTCAATAAGATTATTTTTACTTTATAACTCATGCTGATACTCAAATATCACATTAATCACAATAATCTATAGGTTGTTGTCAACATTTGACCATATAGTAGGCTTTAAGATACAGAACATCACAGGATAAGTTTATAACAAAATAGTCTATAGGTTTCTGCCAACATTTGATAGTATAATAAACTTTAAGATACAGTGTTGTTGTAAAGTGTGATCACATCTTGAAATTTTAACTTATAACACCTAGTTAGTTTATACAAGGTATATAATAAATGTTATAGACAGGTAACACTACTGGAATATGTGATGATATTTATGATTTATTGTATTTACTTGCTTTAGAAAGGTATTTTGATATAAAACAATGGTGTCAATTTGTTAGGTAATATTGGTGATTGGATTTGAAACTCAGTTATATAAATTTTTCTTGTTATTTGCTTGCTCTTAGATTCACATAATACACTTTTCTTTTATTCTATTATTGTTAATTGTATTTGAATTAATGAAGTTAATTAATTGCTTGATTATTTTGCATCTTTTGATACATTTTTACTGTTTGATCAAATTGTTCGGTAAATTAAAACAACTTAAAATTTTCTTTATAAACATTTATAGATTTTGGAGTCTATTACTTTTACCTGTCATTAGCTGATTGAAAATTTCTTTTCTCATCCATATTACTTAATTTTCAGGTTTTATTGAACATTTAGTTTGTTGTTTTGTGATTCTTTAGCTATTTTCATAAAACATTTTACACAGTTGATCTAATATTTGGATAGTGATCTTTATTTGAATATACTTTAGATTTTTTCTCAGCATATGAGGTATGAAAACTGATTAACATAGGATCATTACACAGTCAATTGTCATTTTTTTTTTAAAAAAAAAATTCAATTAAGGCCAATTTTTTTCATATGTTATATAAAATAACCTACAGGAGATACATATTTCTGGAAATATTTTAGGGAGCATTGAACTTGTTTAACTTTAATTAACTTTAATTAATTTTGTCTTAGTGGTCTTGAGGAGTGGTACTCATAACATCTAGAGCAGTTAACAGTCAACTGGTATAGAACTGTTGGCGCCCTTATAAATAGAAATCGAACCAATCTCCCTGAGCAGTCGGTGATTTGCACACTAACTTCACTGCCTATCTTTCAATCAACCACTTAGTGTAGATTTATATTATCATAAAACAAATACATACTCTCTGCTATCAAACAGAGAAAGAGTGTGGCAACATATTCATCTAGGGTTTGTTTATATGCTTCAGATAGATGTATGCCAGTATATAAAAGGCCTGGAGAACGCCATTACCAATGCAATTTTCCCCAAAAGGAAAGTTTTGACGGAGGCTGAATTATGATGTGGGGAGGAATTTCATATAACGGCCGCACGGAGCTGGTTTCCGTGAACGAAGGAAGAATGACGACTCACAGGTATATAACAGACATTTTGGAACCCCAGGTAGTCCCTATGCTTTATTCATAAGGAGCAATTTTAGTTGTGTGCTCAAGGATAATGTTCCTTGTTTGAACTGGCCAGCCAGAAGTCCCGATTTGAATATAATTGAGCATGTCTGGGGCAAAATGTGATGACAGATTCAGCAACGTAGAAATTTAGAATCTCAATCAGCTCCAAAACACGGTTTTCGAAATTTGGGAAGAAATACTGCAGAAACACATCCAGGGGCTGTTCGAAGGAGTTCCGAGGCGTATGGAGTTTGGAAAGTTGGAAAAAGTTTGCTTTATTTATAAGTATCCAATTTCAAATTTTTCCTAAATTTTTAAAGAATTAAAGTTTTTGTTGTACCCTGTATGTATGTTTTATTTTTATGGCCAATTTATACGTTATGTACTTCAAACTGATTTTCTGATATATAGCGTTCTACAGATAAAGTAAAATCATCAAAGAACAACAAACTTTTAAAGAAATATATGTGATGCTATCAATTTTGTGGGGTGTGTATTTACAAGCTAATAGCTTATTCTCCGCACGCAATTGTTAGGTTCTGGAATATGATTTAACAAAATTAATATTTTCTGGAAGCTCGCATATTTATTATTTTGCTGCTCATAGAACACGTTTTTCGTATTTCCAGAGTTCGACCGTTAAAGCAAAATGACGTCATGAGCCGCCACTAACACATATATGACGAAAATTGTCTTATGTTCGCACTAGCTTGCCGCTTTCTTTATAAATTTTCAAAGTTGTACAAACCCACTGTTACGAATATGCTCTGTGTATTGAATATAAAAGGCATCCAACCACTGTAAATGCCTGTTTGTTTTCCCATTTCGTGTGATGCAAATATGAGTCCTAAAATTAAAAAAGAAAGCTAATTAAATACAAAAATACAACGTTTAGATATAAAAGAGTTTTAAAAACAATTTTTTATTTTAATTTTCTCTGTTGCGATGCAAGTAATGCATTTGGCACACACTACCGGGTATAAATCTCTGTGATAGCTGAGTTTTTATATAAAATATTTTCAATATTCAGCGAACCTTATTTTTTAACGAGCGTTCACTATACAGAGTGGTTCAAAGAAGTTGGGCGTAAACCCTGTATTTTTTATTTCAGTTTTGAAAAAAATTGTAGTTTCTCTCTACGATTGTGAAGCAACTACCAGCTGCAGCTAATACCAGTAAAAAGCATTGTTATCAAAATTGCAAAACAGTTAATATCTATTTGCAAACAACAATATTTCGATTTTAACTTTTTATTTAGTAACACTTAAACAATTAATTAACGGTAGATAACTTGAAAGCTATTAAAACAATTAAACCTGATAAAATCAGTGGATGAAGTTTGGAATATTACAAAATGTTAAACTCTCAAATACTCGAACGTGTTTCCATTTTGTTCGATACACAGTTGTAAACGTCTTTGATTATTTTCCATCACATCTAAAAGTGTTACAGAAGTAATTTTGGAAAACACATCCTGGTTTTCATATTTTCGATGGTAGTTGGTGGAATTACATAAACTTGTTCTTTGATATATCCCCAAAAGAAAAAATCACATGGAGTAAGATTAGGTGACCTTGCCGGCCAGTTTATATTCTCTCCTCTTCCTATCCATTTGTTTGGATAAGTTTGATCCAAATAACTGCGAACAATGTGGGAATAATGAGGAGGTGCCCCATCGTGATGGTATCATATATCTTGTCGAACCTGTAGAGCGCCCTCTTCCAAATGTGTATAAGCAAATCGTTTCTTAAAAAATTTAAGTAAATTTCGCCCGTTTAAGTGCCCCAATGACCTGCGATCCTAAAATTCCGCCCCATACATTTAACGACCAAACTCTTTGATTATCTACAGCTCTCATCTAATAAGGATTTGAAGTACTGTAATAGTGCATGTTGTGTCTATTAACAGCTCCACTACTTTTAAAAGAAAATTCGTCAGTGTATAAAATATTTCTCAAAAATGATTCATTTTCCATAACTCGCGTTTGAAGATCTCTACAAAAATTTACCCTGTTTCGGAAATCATCCCCATGGAGTTCTTGGTTCAGACAGAGGTGATACTTATGTTTTCAAATAATTCGGGATCCGGTGCTCTGCGAAATATTCAGATCATCTGCTACTGAATATGTACAGGGTTGTCCAACGAAGGGTAAACACCTTTATAATTTCTTTATTTTACCAGATATTGAAAAATGGTAAAAACAAAAGTTGTAGGGATTTTAGAGAGGAATAAGGATAATTTATGATAAAAACAATTGAAGATAAAATAAAAAAATTTTGCTTATTTTAAATGGAACAACCTGTATATTATTGCATCTTTGGATTCTCCCGAAAATTCTAAACACTTTTTATATAAGATATTACACCTTTAAACCTAATAGTTTCGGAGCTATGAACAGTTGAAAATCAGTATTTTGGCTAATTTGCATTATTGTAAAACCTATCTAATGAAATAGGTACCATGAGTATACGAAAGTTGGTACTTCAGCTTGTACCATAGTAAGCACCACTATTAATTAAAGTGGCCAAGAGGCCGATTTTTACTTGTTTTTAGCTTAAAAACATATGAATTTAGGAATAACGAAGTGGCAACATATCTGCAATAACTAAACGAGTAGATATTAAATAACGACGGAACAATATTTATTATAAACCAAATCTATAATAACTTAACGAATATGTATTAAATAACGACGGAACAATATGTATTATAAACAAAATCTATAATAACTAAACAAATAGGTATCAAAGAACAAGGAAACAAAACTTATGAGAAAAAAATCTAGTTTTCAAAAATGCCTCCTTCAGCGGCTAAGCACATTTGCATGCGTTCTATAAAGTTTTCTTGAGTGTTACGGAACATTTCGTTGTTAACGGCTCTAAAGGCCTCTTGTATTCTCTCCTTCATTTCGTTTGGACCTTCACAAGGCGTAGCATTTACAAAATTGTCGACGAATCCCCATAAAAAGTAATCCAAAGGACTGAGGTCCGGAGACCTAGGGGGCCATAGAATCGGTCCTTCGGCTTCATTATTTACGTACCATGGATTCCCCCTATTACCTATCCAATTCGATCCATGACGTTCAGTTAAAAAGTATGTGACATCACGTGTGCCATGCGGTGGGGCCCCATCATGTTGAAACCACATATTGTTTCTAACTTGAATGTTCACATTTTCTAATAAAATCGGCAGTGACTCCCTTAAAAAGTTTAAATATATGTTACCAGTTAAATTACCCTGGAAAATATGGTCCAATAACATAATCGTTTACAATGCCACCCCACACGTTCACGGACCATCTTCCTTGTTTCATAATTTCCCCTCTCCAATTAGGATTTTGTTGACTGTAGTACCTTATATTATGTCGGTTCATAGTACGGTCACTCCTAAACGTAGACTCATCTGTGAATAATACATTTCTAAAAAAGTCAGGGTTTTGGTAAGTTTTCTCTATAGCCCAAGAACAAAAATCTACTCTTTTTTCTATATCTCCAGGTAGTAACTTTTGGTGATATGAAATACGATAGGGATGGACTTTGTGATTTTGTAAAATTCTCTTCACAGATGTGTAAGACATACCAAGTGCTTCGCTCCGAGAATTGGTACTTTGAATTGGATTTTCATAAATGGAAAGCAGAACTCTTAGCTGATTTTCCTCATTGAGAACAGGCTTGTTAACAACGACTCTGTTCTTATAATCCACGTTTCCGGTCTCGCGGAATCTAACTCCTAATTTTTTTAATGTTCCTAAACTTGGTTGTCGTCTATCGGGATATCTGTCCAGATACTCTCGTTTGGACGGTCTTAACTGATAACCATTCCTCGCCAATATATTTAACAAATCTATCATTTCGGCTTTGGAATAACGTGTGACGTTTCTGTTCATCTTTAACAACTAGCAACTTCACTAAAATAATATTCTTTAAAAATTAAACTACCGAAAGTTTGACAAATCTTTGATTAACTTGTTGCCCGGCAACTAAACGACAGTATTTGCACAGGTATCTCGATAGACGATAACCAAGTTTAAACACGTTAAAGAAATTAGGAGTTAGATTCTGCAGCGAGCCCGGGAATGCGGATTATAAGAAGAGAGTTGTTAACAAGCCTTTTTTTAATGAGGAAAATCAGCCACGAGTTTTTTTTTGAAACATATATTTTGTTTATAATAAATATTGTTCCGTCGTTATTTAATATCTACTCGTTTAGTTATTGCAGATATGTTGCCACTTCGTTATTCCTAAATTCATATGTTTTTAAGCTAAAAACAAGTAAAAATCGGCCTCTTGGCCACTTTAATTAATAGTGGTGCTTACTATGGTACAAGCTGAAGTACCAACTTTCGTATACTCATGGTGCCTATTTCATTAGATAGGTTTTACAATAATGCAAATTAGCCAAAATACTGATTTTCAACTGTTCATAGCTCCGAAACTATTAGGTTTAAAGGTGTAATATCTTATATAAAAAGTGTTTAGAATTTTCGGGAGAATCCAAAAATGCAATAATATACAGGGTGTTTTATTTAAAATAAGCAAAATAACCATAATTTTTTCGCGTAATTTTTTTATTTGATGTTCAATTGTTTTTATCATAAATTATCCTTATTCCTCTCTAAAATCCCTACAACTTTTGTTTTTACCATTTTTCAATATCTTGTAAAATAAAGAAATTATAAAGGTGTTTACCCTTCGTTGGACAACCCTGTACAGGGTCTTTGATTATATTTACGTGGCTATCTGTAGCCTTTATTTTTTAAAATAGAAAAAAATGTTTTATACAAAAATTGTAGTTTTTTTCCCATATTCTATTTTGAGAATATTCAATGAAATAATTACTCGTCGGCCAGAGTGGGGTAAACATAACCTATATTTTTTAAAATGGAACACTCTGTATATTATACGCTAAAACGAAAGACCTTTTTTTCTGATTTTAAATTAAAATTAAATAAAATTGCAGATTGTTCAAATTTATTTTATACGTATTTCCATGGTAGAAGACATAGTGTCATCCGTTGAAGCGACAATTAGAAGACTTCCAACAGAAGAAGCTGGTCAATAAGGCATGAAACAGCGAAGATCATCAAAAATTCTAACCCGCCTAAGTTGAATCTTTCAGCTGCGGAAAGAATGGCAATAAAACATTAAACAATACAGATATTTTGGTGCTTCCAGCGGACAAGGGAAATGCCACTGTCGTCATGGACAAAACAGATTACGTGAAGAAAATACAACTACTTTTGGACGACAACAAGAAGATGTTAAGGACAAGCAGCTCAAAGATCCCGCGGTTCTACGGACTACCTAAAATATATAAGGTTAATGTACCACTTCGACCTATCGTCTGTGCAGTAGGATGTCTTACTTACAAAATTGGTAAATATCTTTCAAATACTCTTAATAATTTTACAGGAAAAACACATTCATATATTAGAAACTCTACGCATGTTGTAGAAAAACTTAAATCAATCCAATTAGATCCCAAAGATATCCTAGTCAGTTTCAATGTAGAATCGCTGTATACGAATGTGCCTATAAATGATTCAATTTCCATAACATCAGACTTATTTCACCATAATAGTATTGACAACTCACTTTTAGATCTAATTGAAGCATGTCTTACATCAACGTATTTTGTCTTTCAAGGAACTTTCTATGAGCAAACCTCAGGAGCAGTCATGGGATCCCCATTGTCACCGGTGGTAGCCAATATCTTCATGGAAGCTTTTGAGGAGGAAGCCTTAGAGTCGTCTCCACTAAAACCAAAATCATGGTTCAGATATATAGACGACACTTTTGTAATATGGCCGCATGGTCCAGAAAACCTCCCTGGGTTTCTTGATCATCTAAATCAACAACATGCTAACTTAAAATTTACAATGGAAATTGAATCAGAAGGAACGATTCCCTTTCTAGATGTTCTTGTATAAAGGAAAGGAGATGGTTCCTTAGGACACTCTGTATATAGAAAACCAACGCATACGAACAGGTAATTAGGGAACTGATGGGCTTACTTTAAAAATGTATTCAAGTCTGCCGGAATGCACACTAGAGCATCTGACTACTTTGATAAATATGTCTTTCCAAAATGGTACTTTTCCAAGCTGCCTTAAAACTGCAATAATCATACCTCTTCACAAAGGAGGTGTTTCAGAAGAAGCTTCGAACTATCGCCCAATTGCACTTCTCCCTACGCTATCTAAGATCATCGAAAGACTGGTTAAAAAAAGGCTTTTATCATTTCTGTCTAGATATGAAATACTTACAAAACATCAATTTGGATTTTTAAGTAACAAATGCACAAGCGATGCCATGTTTTCCCTTCTTAATAGAGTTTACTCCAGCCTAAACAACCATGACGCTACGGCAACAATTTTCTGTGATTTTTCCAAAGCTTTCGATTGTGTGAATCATAATATATTAACTAACAAGCTGCAGTACTATGGATTTAGAGGGGCTCCTCTCAATTGGTTTAAGTCATATCTTAGCAACAGAAATCAAGTTGTGAAAGTTGACAACAGGATGTCTTCTTGTAGGCCAATGGAATATGGAGTGCCTCAAGGCTCGGTACTAGGCCCTATCTTGTTTCTTCTGTTCATAAACGACATGGCTAATTTAAACATTAGTGGAAAAATATGTCTCTTTGCGGACGATACCAGCTTTACGTGGAGCCACCCAGATGTCACGGACCTACATAGGATTGTATCTAATGACCTAATCACCATTAAATCCTGGTGCGATTCTAATCTCCTATGTTTGAACATCTCTAAAACGAAAGTCTTGTCTTATAAAAACACGCTGCAACCTTTTGACCTTAATGGCACCACTATTGATGTCGTAAACTCTGTAAAATTTCTAGGGCTTCTTGTAGATGATTCTTTAAAATGGGATCCACATATCGACGCTTTATCAGGGAAGTTAGGTTCTGCTTGCTTTGCGTTAAGATCTGTTTCCGAGGAGCTTAGCTTTTCTACCTCTAGAACTGTTTATTTTGCTCTTGTTGAGTCGCACCTCAGATATGCTATTCCATTCTGGGGTACATGTTGTGCGACTCAATTTGATCGAATTTTTATACTACAAAAAAGAGCTGTTCGTTACCTACTGAGACTTAACAGTAGAACTCACTGCCGAGATTTCTTTAAAAGATATAAAATACTAACCCTTCCTTGCTTATTCATTTTGGAATCGGTTTGCTTAATTCGTAAGCACGCACCTGCTCTATTAGAGAGACCTTCTCACAACTACCCTCTCAGAAATACTGAGCACGATCTCTATCTTCCAACCCCACACTCAGAGTTAATTAAAAGATCAGTAATCTACAATGCAAAAAAAATGCATAATCACCTGCCATTTAACATCAAATCCATAATATCTCTGACTTCATTTCGCAAGGCTTTGAAATCATTCTTACTGGAAAGTGCCTTCTACACCGTGAACGAGTTTTACAACACATAATTTTATCCTTATGAACCCCTAGTGTGATAGTTGCCATTACCAACCATTTTTACCGAATTTTGTATATGTATTTTTTTAATTGTTTCGTACTTTTTTATTTTTTACTTTGCTTTTTTATTTTTTTTTTACATTATATTTATGAAAATGTTTATAACATAGTACGACTGACAAAGTACATTTCTAATGTACTTCTTTTAGGATTCTATAATATTAATATTCTAAATTCTTGATTTAAATATTATTTTTCTATAATATTTATGATGTGTTTTTGTTTTGTTTTGTTTGCTAATTTTGATGTTTGTAAACTATTTTTTTACAACAGCTTTGTCCACAAAATTGTAAAATTTTTTTTGACAATAAAGCATTTATTTATTATTATTTATTTAATTAAATGCAAATTCCCATCATCATCCAGCACAAAAGCAATCAGTCATTAATTCATTGGTTTACAGAGCCCTCGCGAATTGTGACTAAAATTCTTTACAATCGGAAAAAGAAACGGAAAGAGAAACGGACTCAAGCTTTAAGAGGGAATGGATATTGCACTGATGATATTAGACGATCAATTAGAAAATATAATAATCCTACTCCACGAAATGATACTAATAAGGAATTATCGATAGGAAATGTAGTTCTTTCATTTATACACGGAACCACAAACAAGATTGCAAGGTTACTTTGTCGGTCCAACACACGTACAATCTTCAACACACACAATAAAATTGGACAATGTTTGAGATCGCTAAAGGACATTATTCCTTTTCAAACGGAAGGAGTATATGCAATTCCTTGTTCCTGTGGTAATGTCTATATTGGAGAAACTGGACGATCTATATCGACTAGGCTTAAGGAACATGAACGATGTATCAGAAAGAAACAAATTATACAATCTGTTGTATCTGAACACCAACATTCTAGTATGCATGTCATAAATGTAAAAGAAACCAAAGTTCTTGCCTCGGTTTCGGGACTCTATAAACGCAAAATTAGAGAATCTATTGAAATTTATAAGTATCCTAACAATTTTAATAGAGATACGGGCTTCAGTCTACATCATACGTGGAAACCGATCGTTACACCGAGTCACGCTTCGGTAAACACGAGCTCATTCAGTGTTCCGATCTCGTGAAGTGAAGATCCCTGAAAATGTCTCGTGCAATCGAAAGCGAAACGTCGGAAAATGATTCCATTTTGACACGGTCTAATCCCAAGAACCATGATTTCTTAATTGACCACAGCCGTAAAATCTTTCGTTCTATGTTAACTCTTGAAACAAGATAACTTCGATACTTGACAGCGACACGTAAACAAAAACAAAAGAACAACCACCATTGTTACCCACATGTTTAGCCTACTTATATTTATTATTACAGGCTCAAGTTAAGACGTCTATTCGTGATGAGACAATGACGACACGTAAGGAAGCATTTCATTCGATTTCGAAACCACGTCCGGGGACGTTTTAAAAGCGTTTTGTAAAGATGGGGCATTTAGATTGTTTTTATTAACGACGAGAAGCGTAATATTGGTCTAAACTTGGAATTATGGATAACAATACAAGGATAGTCAAATAAATTTAAGAGCAGAGTGGGGGTTGCCCCCAAAACCTTACTTGAGTGCGCCCAATGATAGCAGTAAATTTTGATGCAGCAAGACTATTACTAACTGGTGTCATTTTTATATTACTGTCATACATTTTTGACCATTAAAAAAATAACTACATACTACATAGAACTAAGAGAATTCGTATTCTAACGGCCTTGTTGTTTAGTTAGTAATAAATTAAAAGTTAAATTCGAAAAATTGTTGTTTAAAATTAGATTTTAACTGGTGCAATTTTGATAACAATGCTTGTTACTGGTATTGGCTGCAGCTGGTTGTTATTAAATTTACGATAATAGTACAAAAAATATCCAGAAATGCAAGCTAAATTCAAAAATGAAATAAAAAATACAGGATTACATTTAAAAATGCAAAGTTGGACCAGGCCCAACTTTTTTGAACCACTCTGTATACGCTCTTCACAAAATAAAGTTCGCTGAATATTAAAAAGATTTTATATAATTTTTTTTTTCTATTCTCAGCTATCACAGAAATAAAGGGGGGGTCTCGCTTGCCAGACTTATCCTGTATATGAGGCCTTCGCGCTCTATTCAAAATTATTGTACAGGGTGTCCCATTTTCGTAGGTTTTACGGGGTTTCCAGCTTATGAGTAGAGATAGATGAAATGAAAATGATTCGATGAAACTAAAGAGGCCGCAAACAGATTTGCCCTAACCATTTTAGTTTCCGTGCTACAGGGTGATTTTGAAAATTTATCATTTTCGGACACCCCCTGTAACTCAGCTATCGTAAAATATATTTAAAATGTTTCAACTGGTATTTATAGATTTTTTCACGTAGAATTCAGTGGCGTACTCAGATTTTTGCTGAGAGTCATAGTTTTTGACATATTGGCATAACCTACTATTTTTTAAATGGGACACCCTATATATTATTTTTTCATCTTATTCTTCGTGTCGAGAGCTTTTCAAAAACATACCATAAGTCATATTTATTTTCATAAATAACATGAAAAAATGCATTTTTCTTTAAACGGATTTATGGCATAGCAGATCAATCGAAATAAGAGAAGGTGGCTGTGGAGCCATGGAAAAAGTTAACAAATATTTATTAACGAAATAACAAAGTAACAGCATCAGAAAAAATTAGGAAGTAGGTAAAAGGTAATAATTATAATTTCATTAAAACTACAAATATTGTTCAAATTGTAGACCATTATGTGTCCTACAAGTGTGACAAACTTTAAAAATTCTTTTTAATGCATTTTCTATTGTAAATGACTGTCTTTGTAACTCTGCAAAAGCGTTTTCGGTGGCCATTCTTAGTTGTTCTAAGTTTTCGTATCGCCTTACATAAACCTTGTTTTCTAAATAACCCCACAAAAAGAAATCTAAAACTGAGAGGTCAGGGGATCGTGGTGGCCATCGAACAGGTCCGTGTATTCCTATCCATCTTCCAGGAAAATGGTCGTTAAGCCAGTTTTGACTTATTCTGGCATTGTGGGCTGGAGCTCCGTCTTGCTGGAAATAAATCCTATTTAGTTGAGCCAAGGGAACATCATCCAAAATTCCTAATGCGTCTTCTAGGATTCGCACGTAACCAATCGAATTCAGATTTCCTTCATATATTTGGTAAACTATTTTTCGATTGAAAATAAAACAGGAGACATTGAATCCAAATCTACCCTGACGCTCCCTAGGAAAAATAACATGGTTGTTTTCTTGACTCCAAAATCGCGTGTTGTGTCTATTTAAAATCCCTGAACTAGTAAAATGTGCCTCGTCTGACCAAATAATCTTTTTTTCAAAATCGATATCTTCTGCCTTCATATTTATAAACCAATTGCAAAACTCCAATCTGCGCTCTGCATCACCAGGATGCAGATGATGCACAAGTTTGTATTTATAGGGTTTGAATTTGTGCTTTTTCAAAATTTTCTGCACTTTGGTTTTCGGTACACCCGCCTCTTCGTCTATTTTCCTGCAAGATGTTTCAGGAGCTGTCTGAACGAGGGCTAAAACGTTGACCTCAGATTCTTCGTTGTCTTTATTGTAAGTTCGCGATCGAGGCTTGTTAAAAGATCCATATTGGCAAAGATTATTTTTAATTTTTTGAAAAATTCTTTTTTCTGGTTGTCTTCTCTCGGGATATCTAAGATAAAATAAAGCGAACCAATAAAGTCAAAATGCAGGAAGATAAAAAAGAACTAACCTGTTCAGATAAAGCTCTGCCGCCTGATCTGCATCTTCATTAGACAATATAAAACACGCGTTCATATCATATTTCTCAAAATATTCAAATTTTTGATTCTGAGCCATATTAAAAACAATAATTATAATAGACGTCAAGAAAAATTTAAACGCAATAATGCCAAAAATGACAACAGTAATGGCTGCCTGATCATATTTTTGTTGGCGTTGCCATGGCTACCACAGCCACCTTCTCTTATTTCGATTGATCTGCTATGCCATAAATCCGTTTAAAGAAAAATGCATTTTTTCATGTTATTTATGAAAATAAATATGTACTTAATAAAATCGAAAGAGAAAAGAGAACTAAGAAAGTGAACTCCAAAGCTGATGGTCATGTATAATTGACTGCAAACATTGATAAAATATATGCTTTAAAAGTTCCATATTGAATACTAACCATAATGTTTAAAAAAAACTCTTTTTCATCAATAAGAGTAAAGCAGGGTGAGATGGGCAACCAGGAGAGATGACCACTAAAACTCAAAAACGCGTCGTTAGATGGCGCTGCGTATCCTCACCGGCGACAAACGTTTACGTGTAAGTACGGACAGTATGGTTTCGCTCACAGCAAGGCGACATTAAAAGTAGTAAAAGCGGGTAATTAAGGAATCCAAACCACGAGCAAAAATTCCAGGTTTACGTTTGTGGAGCCAGATATTCTTCTCAGATATCCATGGCAACGTCTGAATGCACTGTTGTCGTAGGTTGTATTTATTGACGTAAATCTCTAGACTGCTAGAAAAGGCCACTCTCTGCCTCTGTTGCGTGCGTTAGTGTCTAATGCCTCTTCCATTTCCATCTCTTTCTACACCTAAAGTATGCGCGTATTTGGCATCATAGGTAAGACTCTAAGGATTCTAGAGGTATGTCTATTGTTGTACTTTAAGTTGAAGTCTTCAACTTCTATCTCATTATTTGCCGTTCTCGTTCTTTCCCGCGATTTTTATTAAACTAAGTTAAAAATATTAATTTGATTTGAAGGCTGATGGTTTCTTCTCTTTATTAATACCTACTGTTTCGTGATATCGTGTTAATAAGTCCTATTCATATTTGATTAATTTTATATAATGTATTCATCACGTTGTTTATATTGTAGTTTGTGGTAGTGTTAGTAATTATGGATAAATGGCTAAAAAAAATACTTGAGGTATTTAGGTACTTATATGATTTATTTAAATTTTGTATCAGCTTTTTTATTAAAATAAAAGTTTCTTTTATTTGTACAATTATTTTTGAGATACACAAAATAAGTTTATACTGTCATGTACATGTGCTTTATGGTATGGTATCCCAATGAAAATTTTACCTATCCGTAATTTGGCAACGTCGGTGTGGTCCGTACAAATTAGCTTTTCGTACGTCCTCTCGGAATTCGAAACGACATCGACCATAAAAGTCTGTTCGAAATTGGTGTTTACATTTTTATTATTATCAATGAATTATTAAAATTTTATAATTTCATCAATTTCATACTTAAAATTCAAATTTCATTCATGTGGGTAAAATTGCGAGTAATTAGATATTAGGCTGCGGGTAAAAGTGGGTAATTTACAAACACACCGCGTACAATCCGAAATTTGTGGTTAGCAGCCCTGGACATTAAAGCTCTTGGAAAATAAAAATACTATTGCGCCCTCGTAAAATTATATAATAGTTTCTTACTACCTAGTATATGTGTCGAAGTAAATTGGCTGATGATTTCAACATATTAGGTAAGTACGATGTTCGTTCTATGGTTCTAACCTCTAAACACCGTTAAAAGCATACAGTGGATTTTGTTTGTTACGTTGGCCATCTCTCCCTAGCATTCGGGAGAGATGGCCACCAAATTGTAGGGATAGATGGCCATTTATTTTTTCCGTCTATTTCTTTACAGTTTGGAGTCCTTTGGAGTTTATTGCAGGAAAATGTCAACGAAGTATATCAGAAAGAACTCGAATCGTGGAAACTACACTCAAGAAAATCTGAGACTAGCAATTGAAGCTGTCAGAAATGGTTCGTGTGTAAATGGAGCCTCAAAAACTTATCGCATTCCAAGGAAAACCCTTGAAAGGAAAGTAAAGAAGAATGTTTCGACGACTCGTAAAATGGGACCGGACAGCATGTTGGGGGAGGCAAATGAAAATAAATTAGTGCTGCACATTAAAAAGGCACAAAAATGCGGTTTTCCTATGACGGTTACAGATGTTCGAAAGCTTGCCTTTAATTTCGCTGAAAGTCTACAACTCAATCATAAGTTCAATAAAGAAAAGAGAACTGCTGGTTCTGATTGGTTTAGGTCTTTCTTCAGAAGACATCCCGACTTGTCTATTCGAACAGCTGAGGGTGTATCTCTTGGGCGAGGTGAAGGCATGAATCGTGTAGTTGTGGAAAAATATTTTACGCTTCTGCAAGATGTACTTGAAAGCAATGAGCTTTTCGACAAACCTATGAGTGTATACAATGTCGATGAAACAGGTCTTCAATTAAATAATCGACCTGGAAATGTTATAGCCGAAAAAGGAGCAAAAAATGTTGTTGCAGTGACATCAGGAGAAAAGGGTGAGACAATCTCGTGCATAGCTCGCTGTAATGCGGAAGGTTTTTTTCTACAACCAGTCTGTGTATTTAAAGGCAAGAATTTAAAGACCGAGTGGACTGACTCAATGCCGCCAGGTCCACAAATTGTGATGTCTCAAAAATCAGCCTATGTAACTGCAACCATTTTTTTGGATTGGTTTAAAAACCACTTCTTACCTCGTAAAAACGAAGGGAAGGCCTTATTAATTCTTGACGGGCATGCATCTCATTGTTCTTGCGTTGAACTTTTAGAAACAGCTGAAGCTAATAATGTCGTTTTGTTGTGTCTACCTCCGGACACCAGTCATTATTTGCAACCACTCGATAGGGGTTTTTTCAAGTCTCTTAAAACTTTCTACTATCAAGCTTGTAGAGAATGGATGCAGAGTCACCCTGGAAGAAAACTAGGGCGACTTCAATTTGGAGAACTTTTAACGAAAAGCTGGGAAAAATCAGCGAGCGCTGGAAATGCAATTTCCGGCTTCAGAGCCACTGGTATATTACCCTAGAACCCTGATTCTATCCCGATCATGCGTACACTGTTTCTGATAGAATTGTAAACAACGAAACGAGAGAAGTCCAGGAAACACCCACAGAAGTAACGAACATTCAACATTCGAACTCTCAAGTGAACAACGTTGAAGCAATACAAGAAGTTAGACGCCCGATCAATATGATGGATAATGCAGTGCCATCCTGTAGCCATGCACAACTCCAGTGGAAGGAACATCTGTACCAGACTTGACACCTGAAAAACTTTTAGAACAGATTAATCCTACACCTAAACTAGTTGTTTCTGCAAAAAAACGAGCAAAATCCATAGCCACCCTATTAACTTCTCCCGAACACATTGCGACTCTGAAAGATAGATCCGCAAAGAAAACCCAACGAACAAAAAAAAAGAACACTCCAAAGAAAAATGTTCAAGGAAAAATAATTGTTCGAAAAAGAAAACGCTCACCTTCGCCAAGTTCTGATGAGGAAGAGGAGGATATAGATGTCCAATATGAAGAGGAAAGTGATACCCTATCAGAGGTGGATAAAACCGAATGTAGAGGATGTGGAGAAAGCTACAACAGCACTCGAAAGAAGGAAAATTGGTTGCAGTGTATAATTTCATGTTTGCTCCTCTTTTTTGAACACTTGTCAAAATTGTGGTAAAACCGCGTTTAGAAAGAAAAAAATTTAATGTTAAGTAAAAATATTTTACTTTTCTTTTATAAAAAGTTTGTTATTTTAACATTTTTCTATTCTATTTTCATTTTTATTATGTGCCATCTCACCCTTACTGGATTGGCCATCTAGCCCCACTGTACTGGGATAGATGGCCACATACAACTTATTTTTATAAGTAATATAACAAAAATTCTAATAGTATTTTAACCCTTTTTATTTACCTACCTGTTGGGATGAAAGTAAAGCTGTTAGGAAAAAAATATGTCGTGATGGTAAACCTTACAAAAAAATTACAGGGACCTACCATGCAAAATGGTGGCCATCTCTCCCCACTAATATATAGGGTAAATATATTAATCATATTTTTAAATCATAAATATGTTATATTTTTTGTTGTACGTTACCTTCAACCAAAAAATATTTTTTGGTATCAAAATCAATTCGAAAATATATTTAGCGACCCAAAAATTACCTTATTATCGCGATTTGCTCATCTTTATATCAATAATAAATAAATAATGATGTCTGATCGAGTTTTACCGAATTTGTACCAAGATAAAAGCTGTGTTTTAATTGCACGAATACATACATGAACAAATTAACTGCCGAAGGACTCCTGGTCGGCATACTAGACTTATGTATTGTTTGCGATAGACACACAATATTAATTACAACTTAAGAGCTTTTACAAATGACAGCTATCTGTAATGAGAAGCTTTTAAATATTGAATACGTTTCAGCTATCTCGAATTTTTATTCGGGACTTCCTCATTTCTGCTGTTGTATTTACTATGGTATGTACAGGAAGTCTCTTATACACTACGCATCAAAATTAACGCACCACTATGAATTGCACAGCATTTCGATGTGGATTTTCTTGCGAGCCGCTGAACGGATTTTGATGATTTTTTTTAAAATGTAGATTTGTTTATCGCTAAAAATGCCGCGATGTGAGTTTTTATTAAAATTTTAGTTTTGAGCATATACAGGGGCCAACAATGAGAATAATTGTTCTCCAGAATATTTGAAACACCCTATGGATCGTTTCAGTTGTAACAGCGGGTATACGCTTGATGCAAATTATAGCCCTATGTTTTCTTAACAATTTGGTTTTTGTTTTATGTCAATATCTCTATTTTTAAATGAAATACAAAGTAAAAGATTAAAGCGTACTAGTTTATATTAACAATTTAACAATTAAAAATAACAATAATAACAATATTGGTGGCAAGGACAAAATTAGAAAAAAATTGAGAATACCAATATCGCGTGTTTCCGCCTCTACTCTGAATAACAGCTTCGCATCGACGACTCATAGTAGACACAAGGCTGATCAATGTCGTTCCATAAATTTGTGACAAAATTTTGAATGTCGTCAAGAGAGGCTGTTAAGGACTGATGGTTTCTAAGTTGTCTGTCTATGATGTCCCACAAATGTTCAATAGGGTTGAGGTCTGGACTATTTTCAGGCCAGTCCAGAGTCTCAATATTCACCTCATGTAAATACTCTTGCCCTATACGAGCGACGTGGGGTATTGCATTGTCGTGCATTAACAAGAAATGTTGGCCTATGTAAGGAGCAAAGAAATAATAGGTTTGGATAAGATGTCAGTAATGTACCGTTCACTGTTCAATGTACCACCATGTAAAGAAATAAGTTCTGTTCGGGCAGTCAAAAAAATTCCTCTTTAAACCATTACAGAACCTCCATTAAATAGCGTGGTTTGACTAATGTTACACTGTGAATAACGCTCATTTGGCCTGCGTAGTACTCGTACGCATCGGTCGGAGCTGTACAGGGTGTTCCAGCGAGGACTGAACAGGGACCTATTTTCGACCTTCCTTGTATTTTGGAAAAATTCAAAATAGCCAATCGATGTATTTTTTCTTGTAGAACCCAAAAATGTCATCGAAAAAATATTTGAACCAGAAACAAAAGAGTTACGCTATGCATCAGGTGTTTTTTAAATGGAATGTATCGTTTTTTATACGATTTTTGGAAAGAGTGATTTTTTTTATGTCCGTTCTGATTAAAAGATTTGATTTTGCGATAGCTGTTTATATTACATTTTAATGTTTTACAAACTAAAATTTTAGCTTCACCTGTCTAAAATATACGATAGGTTGGTATAGGTGATCAAGGTAAAATGACGTTTGAATGCTTTGTCAATAAAAATTGATATTATTTTAATTATTGTCGAAGTCTTCACCTAAAAAATATATATTTGACTCTGATCGAAATGAAATACTCTTTGGACGAGAGACTACAGATTGTTATGCTATTTTACAAGTGCCAAGAAAATGCAAGAGAAGCAAGAAGAAGATTTATTGCAAATTTTCATAGAAATATATCCATCAATACAATTCTAAGGATAAAAAACCTATTTGAGGAAAATAAAACTTTACATGATAGAAAAAGAAATTCAATAAAAAATAATTATTAAATAATAAAATAAAACTACTAATAACATAAGTTTTCAATGTGGCCGCCGTTTTTCTCCAAAACAACATAGATAACCCCTTTGTAGCCTTTCTAAACTTGCTGTTACAATATGATTTTCCTGGTTAAGGCGGTTTATTTCATCGACAATTTTTCCCATGATCTCTTGAATATTTTCGTTTAGTTGTCTGTATACGACGTTCTTCAAATGGCCCCAAAGAAATGTATCCAAAACTGAGAGGTCGGGGCTATTGGGCGGCCAAGCATATGTTCTATTTCGCCCTATCCATTCGTTATGGCGCCGATTTAAAAATTGAACCATATCATGCACGGCATGAGGAGGCGCCCCATCATGTTGCCAAATTAAATTCTGATATTCTGCCAATGGTAAGTCTTCCAAAAAATTTTCAATTTCGTTTTCTAAAAACTCATAATATCTGTGCCCATTTAAAGTCCCGTTAAAAAATATTGGTCCCAAAATTTTATTGTTTTTTATCCCACACCAAACATGAATAGAATTCCTCCCTTGAAATTTAATAGTCTGGAACTTTTTTGGATTTTCAACGGCCCAGTGGTGACTATTATGTCTGTTGAATACTCCCGATGTTGTGAAAGTAGCTTCGTCGGTCCACACAATATTTTTGAATAAATCAGGGTCTTCGTTTTCTTGCCGAATTACCATTTGAGAAACAAATTGGAAGCGAAGTTCTTTTTGTGCCGGTGTTAGGTGCTGAAGTGGAAGGATACGAAATGGCCTAAATTTATGAATTTTCAGAGTCCTGTGAACAGTCCCTCGGGTAACTCTTCTGCGCCTTACACCGCCACCGTACTGAACTTCCCGAACTGCATCCGAAATAGATTTGGTTGGATTAACTTGAAAATAATTTATAATGGCCTGGTCTCGATTTCTTCTTCTTTGTATATTTCTTTTTCTATCATGTAAAGTTTTATTTTCTTCAAATAGGTTTTTTATCCTTAGAATTGTATTGATGGATATATTTCTATGAAAATTTGCAATAAATCTTCTTCTTGCTTCTCTTGCATTTTCTTGGCACTTGTAAAATAATAACAATAAAATAATGTCAATTATATATTTTTTATTGACAAAATTAAAATAATGTCAATTTTTATTGACAAAGCATTCAAACGTCATTTTACCTTGATCACCTATACCAACCTATCATATATTTTAAACAGGTGAAGCTAAAATTTTAGTTTGTAAAACATTAAAATGTAATATAAACAGCTATCGCAAAATCAAATCTTTTAATCAGAACAGACATAAAAAAAATCACTCTTTCCAAAAATCGTATAAAAAACGATACATTCCACTTAAAAAACACCTGATGCATAGCGTAACTCTTTTGTTACTGATTCAAATATTTTTTCGATGATATTTTTGGATTATACAAGAAAAAATACATCGATTGGCTATTTTGAATTTTTCCAAAATACAAGGAAGGTCGAAAATAGGTCCCTGTTCAGTCCTCGCTGGAACACCCTGTACAAACAAAACCTTGACTCGTCCGTGAACAAGACTCGCTCCCAATTCTCAAGATTCCGGTTTACATGCTGTCTGGCGAATTGCAGTCTCGCTCTACGATGGTTTGCGTTTAACCTCGGCTTTCTTGCTGGAATTCGGAATCTTAAATTCTGTTCAGCAATTCGTCTTCTTACAGTGGATACACTTATTTGGATGTTATGTGTAGCGTTAAGTTGTACCTGAAGATTTCTTGCTGTTACAAAACGTTCTCTCAAAGCACGTAACCGAATGAAACGATGCTAGTTCACTGTTGTTCCTCGGTGCCTTGCTTGCCCATGGCGTCGGTTGTGATCGTTAGTTTGCTCAAAACGGTAGACAACGCAGGATATTGATGAATGAGAAACTCCCAGTCTCCCAGCTCTAGCACGGTAGCTGAATCCTTCCTCGGCCAATGTCATTGCTGCTACGATTCGTCACGAGACAAATTCCTTGTTTGACGCTCCATAGCCAAGATTTTAACACTTTTCAAAGATAAAATTGACACATAATAAACAAACATGACAGTTTGTCAAACTTGTTCATTTCATGGCCTATACTATTTTAAGATGTTGAATTGTTAAAATAAACTAGTGCGTTTTAATCTTTTGCTCTGTATTTCATTTAAAAATAGAGATATTGACATGAGACAACCAAATTGTTAAGAAAACATGGGACTATAATTTGCATCAAGCGTATACCCGCCGTTACGGCTAAAACGATCCACAGGGTGTTTCAAGTATCCTGGAGAAAAATTACTCTCATTGTTGGCCCTTGTATATGCTCAAAAGTAAAATTTTAATAAAAACTCACAACGCGGCCCTTTTATCGATAAACAAATCTACATTTTAAAAAAAATTTCATCAAAATCCGTTCAGCGGTTCGCAAGAAAATCCACATGGAAATGCTGTGCAATTTATAGTGGTGAGTTAATTTTGATGCTTAGTGTATTTTGACATGCATGTTTGGAATATTTTAAGTAGGATGTTGAAAAACGAAAGAGCATAAAAGAGCTGAAAAAGTACACTAGTTATGTGTTTTTTTTTAATCGGAGGCCATATATTTGTTGACAGTTGGGAAGATAATCTTTCCTCCGAATCGCCTTCGGTTTCGGATACTATATCACTAAATAGGTTCGTAGTTATCCAATGAGAAAGTGGATAATTCCAAGTCTTCTATAACATTTCCTAATGACACTGCGGAACGAATTTTACAAATGTTTATCTCACCTTTAGTTCTTAAACTTCTACCACGAAATACGTTAACTGTCACTACTAAGTCAGCTGCCAAAATGGCGAATGTGGTAATAAATTACAATACCAAATACGTCGTTCTAGTGGACATAGCTTAAAAACGGCAATCTGGAACATACGTAATTTTAGCATAGGGCCGACGATAAATGATGCTCTCTAAAAGATATCCCATGTCAAAATCCAGTTTTGTATAGTTTTTTTTTCATCTTAAGAAAAGAACGGTGAAATTCGTGAATGTGTGAAATTTTCTCTTGTAGGTGGTGTCTAAATAAAAATGCCCGCCCCAAGAACTGTTAATTGTACAGGGTGTCCCATTTTGGAAACAGTTTGCGACTTTTTCGTAAAATTAAAGACGCCGTTAACAAAATTTTCATAGCCCTTTTAGTTTTTATCATACAGGGCTAAAATGAAAATGTCGCATTTTCCGACACCCCTCGTATCGCAACTATCAGATAACTTATAGAAAATATGAAAACTGTTTCTTATATAACTTTTTCCGTAGATCTCAATTGCGAGGAATTAGTATACAGGGTCAGGTCAAAAAGTTATTGGACCCTACTTTATTTGTTTTAATGGAACACCGTGTATATTTATAGACTACAAAATTTGTCTCTGTTTACCTTTTCAAAAATTTCTGAAATTAAATGCTTAATTTAATAATAGGCTATGGCTATGTTTATGATAACAAACAAAAATAAATGTCAAATATTTGTTCGGATTTTGGATCGACTTTGATGAATGAATGAATTCTTAATACTTACCGATATACGCTGGACTGTGACTTGGGGAAATATTGTCATCGATATAAGTAATGCCATGGCTAACAAACGAGATTGTATAGAGAGCATATATGATTTGATATAAAATTAAAATTCCAAACGCCACAATCTCATTGTTGATGTCAAGAGAAAGGTCTGTTAGTTCTAGAGATTTGGTAATTTGACATAAAACTCCTCCTGAAATTGACAAAGGTGATCAATTAGTTTCTGGTTTTTCTGTTTCTGTTTCGTTTTTTATTGTCTGGGTTATATATTTATTTATACGTCACAATTGTGAACTTTTAAAACCCCTTAATTTACTACATTGGATTTCAAGAACAATTTACAAAAACTAATACAAATCTTTAAATTTTAATAATAATACATTTATTATTAACATTTACAATAAATTTTACAATCATTTTGCACTTATAAAGTAAACATTATTGTTGAGTTAATAAATGCTCCATGATAGATGACAGGCATCAATTTTTCCTCATGGGCAGTTTATTGAATATTCATACATCACAAGAGCTGAGTTTATAATAAAGAGAACAAAAAAAATATATATATATTTCATAACTATTCATTATCTAGCACAAAAACATTTTAATATCGTAACAAGAACAAATACATACTTGTGTGGAAACAAAGCACATTCCCTAAGCAGCAATCACCTACATTGTTCATTGAATAATTTTTGTTTATAATTCTTTTTGAATTTTTGTACAGAGTCAGATACATCGCATATTCCGAGTTCCCTGCAGGTTGCAATATAATAAGAGAAGGACCGCCGAAAAATTGTCTTTCTATAGCGCGGCAGAGCTATTGAATTTCTAAAACGCAGATTCAAATTGTGAATATCTGTTCTATATGATATTCTCTCATGTAGATAGGATGGTCGTTTAAACTTTAATAGTTTAAAGCAGAAACAAGCGAAATGTAATTCCCTTCTCCTTTCCATGTTTAGCCACTGGACACATGCAAGTTTATGAGAAATAGGGTTAGGTCTTTTAATGCCATAAAGTAGTCTGAGGCAGCAATTTTGAGCCTTTTGAATGCGTTTTTTATCAAGCGAATCCAAGCAGGGACCGTACACCCCATCACAAAAATCAAAATCTGATAACACCAAAACTTCGCACAGTTGTTTTTTCGTCTGAAAATTTAAGTAGTGCCTCTGTGAATAAATGAGCTTTAAAGAGAAATATGCTTTTCTTAGTATGTTGGAAATATGTTGTTTAAAACGAAGATTGTTGTCAATAGTCAGCCCGAGATTTTTGCAGCTGTCGGCAAAATTGATTTGAGAAAATCCCACTCTCAATTTTAAGTCATTTATAATATTTGTTCTAGAATGAGGACTTCCAAAAAGTACAGCACAGGTCTTGTCTAAATTTATTTTTAATAAATGGTCTTCGGATACTTTAAGTATGTTGTTCAGATCTTGATTAATCCTCAAGGCTGCTCCTGTAGGGTCATCACCCTGAAATAACAAATAAAGTTGTGTGTCGTCAGCGTACATATGGTAATCGCAGTGCTCCAAAAAGGAATCAAAACTACAAGTATAAATTGTATATAGGAGTGGACCCAAGATACTTCCCTGTGGAACACCCTGCGACACCACAAGGCTAGAGGACACTTTACCATCAATCTTGACCTGTTGAATTCTATTACTCAAAAAGCTGTGTATGAGATCAGAGGCACACCTCTCAAAGCCAATGTAATGCAAAATTGAAATTAATATTTCATGATTTAGTAGGTCGAAGGCCTTTGAATAATCGAGCAGGACAAGCGCAGTCATCTCATCCTGGTCAATTGAACGAAGAATGTCGTCAGTTACAGAAGTAAGAGCAGTTGCGCAAGAGTAACCCTGTCTAAAGCCAGACTGTTTTTTAGGCAAAATCTGAAACCTTTCCAAATGCAAACGTATTTGTTTTTCCAGAACTTTTTCGAGGATCTTTGATAGAATGGGTAAAATACTTATGGATCTTAAATGATTGAATTCTATGGGTTCATTAACTTTTGGGAGAGGCAGGACACTGGCGTGTTTCCAGCTTTTAGGAAAATAGTTCATCACTATGCACTCGTTAATAATATGGCTAATATATGGGACAATAAGAGGACAGCAGAGTATTATCATTGTTAAATTAAGTTTATCACTTCCAAATGCTTTCGAGTGTATGTTTTTAATTATATAGTAAAGATCAAAGTCAGATATAGGTGAGAATTTAAACGTACTGTGAATTCCTGCTTTCAACTTATCAAAGTAAAAATGTAGAATTTCCTGCTTAGGTTTACTCTTATTAAGATTAGAAGTTACAAAATACCTATTTAATTCCTCAACATTTTTTAGATGGTCAGGTAGATTCCCGATTTTATCAGCAACAATGTTAAGTCTTTTCAACTCTTGCCATTTGTCTTTAGGAGTGCCTCTGTTGAATTTCTGACTCAAATAAGCACTTTTTTCTCGGCGAATAGTAGAAGAAGTGAGATTTCTTAACTGTTTGTAGTATTCGAAATGTGCTTGTGATTTGGTTTTTTTAAATTTAGCCAATGCTCTGTCTCTCACTTTCTGCATGTATCTGACATTCTCCGTTATCCACGGGGAATAGGGATGCCTACCTCTACCTCGAGATACTTTAGTAGGGGCGTGATAGTTGAAAATACGCAACATATTACCGCTCAAAAATTCTACTTTCTGATCAATATCCGTAATGGCATACACGGTATCCCAAGGAATAGCCCCGAGATCACGCTTAAAACTCTCCAAGTTCATAGCCCTAAAATCTCTATAGGTATAGGTTTTACAATGTTTAGAATTTGAGTAAATAGGAAAGCTACATGAAATGACAAAATGATCAGCAATATTTGCATCAACAACGCTTGTATTATTTGTTTCTAAATTTGAGAAAATAATATCGATTAAAGATATACTGTTGTTTGAAATACGAGTAGACTCCTTAATAATCTGTTTCAAATTGAATGTGTCCAGAAGGCTTTCAAAATTATTAAGCACTTGATAATTTACCGATAAAAAATTTATATTAAAGTCGCCCATTCCGATTATGTGATCGTAGTCCGATATAATATCAATTAGTTTATTTTCGAAGTTATTTAGAAAATCATTAAAACTGCTATTTGGCGGTCGATATAAGACTCCAAGAACATATTTTTTTTATGTATATTAATTTTGACCTACAATTGGTCAATAAAGACCAAATTTTCTGTAAGCAAAATAGAGACAGTGTAACATTCTTTAACATAAAATCCAACACCACCTCCCCGTCTATCTGCCCGATCACATCTCAGCAATCTGTAGCCAGGGATACCAATCATATCAGAGTCAATATTAGTGTTAAGCCAGGACTCGGAAATGCCAAATATATCAAATTTGTTTATCAAAATATGATTCCGAACCTGAGCAAAATTTGCTATTAGAGACCTAGTGTTAACATGACCTATCTTAAATGCCATCGTAAAAAGAAATAAATAAATTATAAAAAATAGAGGTACAAAAACAGCGGTAATAAAATAAAATTACAGCTACAATTAATGATTCAAAGTACAGTACAATAAACATTAACTCCAGTACAATTTAAAACTTTTAACAACCAGTAAGTTAAAAGAAAAAAGACCAGAATGTTTATAGAGAGTAGCTATTATAATTTATAAATTGTACATAAACCTGGGAATCCTCTTTATACATAAAAAAAAAAAAGTTAGTTATATTTTTCGGAAATATAAATAACGCAAATACCTTAAAAGAAGGGTTTAATGTTGCTCTGGATGGTACGACACTGCCTATAGTGGAGTCAGCAAAGAATCTTGGAATAATCGACTTAAATTTAAGATTTAAAAACTCGTGCAAAAATCATTTTAAGCTTTAAAACTTGTGTACAGTAACAGACACATCCTAAATTTACGCTTACGCAAAAATCTGTGCGAATCCTTAGTTTTATCCAACTTTACTTTAATTACTGTGATTTTATTTGTGGTAACTGTATTAATATTTTGGATAAAAATCGGATCCAGAAGGTTCAAAATTCATGCTGCAGGTTAATTTTTGGGGTCAGAAAGTTTGACCATATATCACATACATTTGAGCAACTTAAATGGTTAAAAATGGACAAGCGCAGACTTCATCATATGGCTACTTTTGTGTTAGATATTTTGAATAACCCTGATGTATCTGTTCTATTAAAAAGTAAATTGATCCTCATAGTAATATTCATGACAGGACTCGTTTTACCAATCATTTAACTAAACCTCAATGCCGTTAAAAATATTTGCAATAAAATAATCTTATCTTACTTAATATAACTCAGTTCAAAAAACAATTTAAAATTTTTTTATTAACACTTCAAAGTATTTAACTTAATTTCTTTTCTGTCACAATTTCAAATGTCTTCATAAGTTGCTTATATTTTCAATTCTAACTATGCAATTACTTGTGAATTATTTTGGATATATTGATTTTATCTATATTTGTTATGTATAGATCTAACCATCTATTGAAGTTCACAATTACCTATATTCTCATTTATTAATATAATTATACATTGTATGCATTACTTTTGAGGTTAAGTAGAGTAGCAGACTTGTGCTAGACTTCGCCTCATTGTGATGCCACTTTTTTTGAATATTCATTCACTGTCTATATCAATATGCATTTCTGTAATATAAAGGTGATTGTTTATTTAAGTTAATCCTGATTTTGTTGGTGCTTTCTTAGTTAGTTTAGTTTGAAAGTTTTATTAGCATAAATCTGCTATAAAATTTACATTACTAACCTAATTACCTATTATGGTTATTATTAACTTGTATGAATATAATAATAATAAAAGTTTTAACCTAACAAAACTGTATTTTTAAGGACTTTTTGAATTTTTTAAATGATGCTTCATTTTTAATTTCTGACTTTAAACTGTTAAACTCTTGTAATCCTTTATAAAATATTGATTCATATAATGAATTGTTTGAAGTTAAAAATTAAGTGAAAATGTTATTTTTGTCTAGTGTTATATTCATGAAACTCGAAATTTTGATTTCTAAATTCCCTTAAATGGTTCGGTTTAGTTTAATCGGAAGCAGCACCATCTATGTATTTTTAAATGAAAACCCCGGAATTTTTAATGAGATTCGAATAAAGTTTTAAATTCTATTATTGTCAGTTTTTAGGTTTTTCAGATCGGATAAAAAGTGGCGGAGCATTTGTTTTTCTCTGCTTAGAACTAATTACATTTATTTTTTTGTAAACCTAGACGATTAGCTGGTTTAAGCGAGATAAAAGAAGATATACTTCCGGAATCCAAAAAATCCAAATTAATTGGAGCCTTGGGTTAAATAACTAATAAAAAACTAAGACTAAGATGTCTAGTTTTTTTTTCTCCTAAGTCAAGCGGTTAAAATTTTGTTATCTCTCAGAGCTTAAAACTTTCAGTTTTTACATGTCGGTATCTCAAAAGCACTATTTTTTTTCTGAAATAGCAAATAGGGCAAGACCCGACTAAAGCCTATTAAAATTAAAATTTTTCAACGTGAAAAGTATATTTTTTACCAACAACCACTTTTTATGAAACATACATTTTTCCCGAAAATTGAATTTTTTTATCCATTTGTCATATTGTTAAGTCCGCCCATTCTTAAATACCCTGTATGTGTCAGACAAAAAACGCTACTTTGCTACAATAAAAATGTTGTTTTATATCACAGCATCATATTAGCAACGTTATATAACATCTTTTTAGAGTGCAAATAAAAAATCTGTCCACGATTTGTAACAATTAATTACAAAATTCGCTAAATATAAATTTACTGATAGACATCCACTTTTTTAGGTTACCCTGTTTATGTATCATTTATAGGTTGTTTATTTTGGATTCTAAGGTAATGTGATTAAAGTAAAATATAATATGTCCAGATACAGACAAAAGGTCAACATTCTGAAATAAATCCTGTAAAATCCCCAAATTATTTTTAACCAAACGCGTACTTTAATCATTCGGTAGAATATATTTTAAAAAAAGTTAGGAAGCGCTGTTTTTAATAATTAAATTAATAATTAATAAGTATACTTTTGGTAACACACCCATAACGTTTGGCAAAAAAAATTTTGAACCAATACATTTAGACCCACTTTTTTTGACTCAAATGCCCAAATAATTTCGACAGAGAAAGAACTACATTCTACATCACACATGGAAACTGATAGCACTTAGCACTATTGGATCACGTTTTGGTGAACACAACAAATAAAATAAGACTGTCATAAGTCTCTCCTAGCTCATTCAGTGACTGAAATCCCTAAAAATGCCTTGTGCTACCAGAGACGAAACGTCAAACCATTGATATACTTTGTATGTCTTACACAGAGCCACTTTTATTTAAGGTAAAATGATAGAAATAGTGTAAAATAAGGACCATTTTTTCGAGATTGGCTGGTAAAACCCCCCTAGAGCCAGTTTTACTTAAATCTAGTTAAAGTATATTACTTTTTTTTGGTTGTTGAAAAGTTTCAGCGTCTCAAAACCACCTCCAGAAGCAATGTCTATGTATGCCACTGGTCCTACATGACAAAACTATGCTAGCATTCAAGATTTTGTCGCTTACAGACAGTCCAAACAACTATATCAATGTAGCTAAACTTCAAATTTTGTTCAAAAATTAAAAGTTATACAGAGTTCACCTAGTAAAATTTTGGTAATAAAAGTCCAATATGGCGAAACAAAATGGCGGCTTAGTTATTAATTAATTATTATTAAAAAACTACTTATCCCATTTACCTCAAGTTTTGCACAAAATTCAAGTATTATGTAACAATCAACTGGTAGAATTTTGGTATCAATCCAAGATGGCGAAACAAAATGGCGGCATAATAAATGGAGTGATTTCAAATTCTGTGCAATAATTAGCTATGGTATATAGATAAACTCGCAAAATTGTGGTCCAAATGCAAGATGGCCGAACAGAATGGAGGCCAAATAAAATGTTTACGATCATGAAAATAAATCGCCTCACAAGTTTGACATATCTTCACGTTTAAGCGTCCCAAAACGCCAAAAAAATATTTTTTATTTTAATTTTGGCGGTCTGTTTGTCAGTTTGTCTCTCTGCCAGCTGGGAATGACCTGGTAATATTTTAGTAAAAATTCAATATGGGGGAAGAATATTGCGGCAAAGTGAAAAGTTAAAAAATACTAATAAAAACCAGTGGCGGCTCTTCCATAGGGTCATTTGGTCAATAACCCCCAAAAATATTTCAGAAAATAAATTATATCGTCTCTTGTTATAATTTGATCGATCGGTCGTCAATTGTTGGTCGCGCGGTCGATATTCTAACTCGATATTGTTTCGGATGTTTTGAATTGATGGAAATTGATTTATATACTGTTTTTTGTAATACATATTTTTTATTTTTATGATCCATGTGTGAGTTGGAAATATACAGGAAATATAATGTTGGTAGTGACTAGTACAAAAAAATAAACAACTAAAAATGCTTACGAACTTAATTTTGCAAAAATAACCAATTTCTAGATGGTCTATGTTTGAGTTGTGAATATAGATGAAATAAAACGTCAGTAGTGCCAAAAATTAAACAATTAAAGAGTGCTAACGAACTTAATTTTGATAAAATAACCGAATTCAAGGTAAGTGGTCGCAATTTGCCAGAACTTAGTATACGACAAAGTAGTAAAGACAAAAATAAAGAGGCTCATCGAAACTTTCGCAAAAGTATGTACGATTTAGCTAACTGGATATGTGGTTGTAAAGTCTCTAACTAATTTTACTGTTATGTTTGTTTGTTATTTTCTAAGGACTCGTCGGACTCATTATGGAGCAAAACCGGTGTTAAACACTTAAAACACTTAAAAGAAAAAATAAAAAAACATGCGTTTTCTGCAGATCACATGAAATGTTCGGTGAACTAGGCTACGGTCGGAAGTGTTGATATTCGTACTCAGCTAGACACATCTTATAGAAAATCCGTTAGAGATTTTAATGAAAATGTATCCAAAAATCGTTATATTTTAAACAAAATTATAGATTGTGTAAAATTTTGTGTGGCATTCGAGCTGGCACTGCGTGGCCGTGATGAAACGGCTTTGTTTGAAAATCCAGGGGTTTTTCGAGGGCTAATAAATTTTGTTGAGGAGTTGGTCCAAGATAGACTATCCGCTTTAGCAATGTTAAACGAGAAATCGTTTATAAAAGGAATGTGCGTGCAATTTTAACGAACGTGTCATTCAGCATTTTTCCAATTCTAAAGAACGAAGAGTAGACCTGAACTTCAAGAGAATTGAAAGCTCAATTGAAAGATAAGATATTTATTTTTATTTTAAGTATGCCTATTTTTATATTTGCTATTGACCTCCCAATATAATTCACATACATGTGAATTATATTGGGACATAGGAATGAACTGATAACATTTTTCTATGAATCCAAGATAGCAAAGACAAAATGGCGGCATAATAAAAGATTTACAAAATTAGCCAAAAAAAATACTACTTATTAAAATAATTTCACATTTTGTAAAGGCATTAAGTGTGATATAGAGATACAAATTCAAGAAGGCGAAACGAAATGGCAGCCAAATAAAATGTTTAAAAAATCAACGTAAAAAAAATCGTATTCAATTGACTTTAAATTTTGCAGATAAATTAAATGTAATATATTCAAATAAAATAGGTAGAAAGCGGTAAAATATGCGTGATGTTTGAAAAGACAGAACAGACGTGTTATTAATTGACTATGTTCAAAAATTCAGATTCAAAAATATTTATTTGTCAAATATTAAAAAAAGTGTAATTTTACAAAAACAATAATTAAAAAAAAGGACAAAAAGGACTGCCTCGCGATTTCAAAACCGATCCACAAACGCAAAAAAATGCGCCTGTGTGAGACAGTCCAAAATGATTAAAGAAAATGTATCATCAGAATTCAGGGCAGACAGAGCAGTGACCATCACGCAAGGAGTTTTGGCGGAACCAGGGAAAAAAAGCAACAATAACATTATAATAAGCGCAATCAGGCAGTTCAGCTTTAGGAAATTAAAGTAGAATATTCATGAGCTCAAAGTAATAGATAAAATATATACCTATACAGGGTGTTTCCTAAACATTGAAAGATAAGATATTTATTTTTATTTTAATATTTCCGTATGCCTGAAAGTTGGTATTTTTATATTTGAGCACAGAGTATCAAAATTTTAATCAGGGGTGTACCATACCGGGGGGGTTGGGGGTAAAAACAATATAATTTACTTTACATGTGAATATATATTGGAGGTTTTTTACGTAAAAAAGGTACTCTTAGTTCATATCAATAGGGATAGTAGTTTTCGAATGCATCGGCACCCTAAAGACGGGTTTTCCTCAAAATTATTGAAACCGCTCACCGTGAAATACTGAAATTTGGGATATGCATAAACTTATGACGCCAAATTAGATTCTGATAACATTTTTATCAGAGGCTTATCATATTGAATTGGTTAGGGTTAAAAACAACCCAATTTTTTGATAGTAATTTATTTTTGACATTTTGATTTTAGAATTAGATCTTTGAAATTTTTTACGAAAAAAGATACAACATTGATTAGGCTATTAGTTTTTGAGAAAATTGCATAATAAAAGATTTACAAAATTAGCCAAAAAAAATACTACTTATTAAAATAATTTCACATTTTGTAAAGGCATTAAGTGTGATATAGAGATACACCGGTAAATTCAAGAAGGCGAAACGAAATGGCAGCCAAATAAAATGTTTAAAAAATCAACGTAAAAAAAATCGTATTCAATTGACTTTAAATTTTGCAGATAAATTAAATGTAATATATTCAAATAAAATAGGTAGAACAGACGTGTTATTAATTGACTATGTTCAAAAATTCAGATTCAAAAATATTTATTTGTCAAATATTAAAAAAAGTGTTTTACAAAAACAATAATTAAAAAAAAAGGACTGCCTCGCGATTTCAAAACCGATCCACAAACGCAAAAAAATGCGCCTGTGTGAGACAGTCCAAAATGATTAAAGAAAATGTATCATCAGAATTCAGGGCAGGCAGAGCAGTGACCATCACGCAAGGAGTTTTGGCGGAACCAGGGAAAAAAAGCAACAATAACATTATAATAAGCGCAAGCAGGCAGAAATAATGCATTCACGTTAAAGGCTTTAGGTTAAATTAAAGTTTTTTGGCACTTAGCCCGTTATTTACTTCAAGTCTTCAATATTTTCATGATCTCTAGAATGTAATAGATAAAATATATACCTATATAATTAAGTTCTTTGTTTTTTTAGAAAAAATTCTTCAAGCATATCTTTGGGTTATATTTTTACCCCTAAATTTTAAAGATGATACGCCTCCGATAATTTTTTTTTTGTTCTCAGCCTCTAATTTGGCGTCAAAAGTTTATGTATCCCAAATTTTAATATTTCACGGTGAGACTAATTTTGAGGAAAACCAAATTTGAAAATTGCTTTCTCGCTACATTGATATGAACAAAGCCTTTTTTAAAGTAAGCATGTCATAAAAAATAGGGTTGTTTTTACCCTCAACCCCCCCGGTATGTTGATTAAAATTTTTATACTCTGGTTCAGCATTACAAAATGAACGGTTTATATTTCGCGTTTGATGACAAGTTTTGTGTATATACTTTTTTTCGTAAAAATACCTTAGAATCAAAATTTTTTATTATTAAATATATTTGGAAAGTTTAACATATTTACAATTTTAAAGATGAAAAGTCTTTGCTTCTTAGCCAGTGTTTTACAAAACAAAGCCAGTTGTGTGTTGTGGTATTACAAAATCGTTTGTTTGTGATGATCCATTAAATTTTTACATGGAACGTGTCACGCATTACTATTCCTAATAAAAGGAAAGATTCAAATGAGTTTTGTTATATACTTGCCGAAAAAATATTATTAAAGATAGGAAAGTAATATTTACAAAATGACATCTTGCTGCCAGTGTTTTAGTTGCCGCAACTTTGTATGATGACCTACAATTTTTACACGAACGAATTAAGGGATTTAGATAAAAATAACAAGCGGAGCTATAAATTTCAGTAAATTAATAATGGTTTAAGTGGTACATGTGTATCTTGGTAGCTGTTATTTAGGTAGTGGTACATACAAACTGAGAGGGAAGGCAAAGTTTTATTAAATAATATTGATTCCGTGCTTCTAAATGTATTTTTAATGTAAAATTCACGTTATTTTTAATAATATCTTTGCACAGTATTATGGTATATAATAGTGTATGTCTTATACAGAGTGTTTAAAAAAATGCCAAAAAAATACCAAATAAAATAAACATAAAAATAGTTCCCGCTACCGGAATTGACTGATAGGTGGTATACATGTGTTGGTTTGTACTTTATTTACACTTTGTCTTTAAAAATGGACATTTCCCTGAAACATGGAAGATATATCATGTAACACCAATATTTAAAAGCGGCGATAGAAGTCAAACTGCCAGTTACCAATAAGTAAAATAAGAACATTTGCAAAAATTCTCGAAAAAATAATATACGAATATTTTAGTAACAGGGGCGTGCAGTTCATGGAAGCAAGGGAAGCAGCGCTTCCGCAAAAAAAATTACAAAACATCTTCTAAAATGTAATTTTTGAAATAGAAAACCATTCATTTAGTTTATATTAAAAATGCTAAAATATTATCTTAATTATGAAGCCCATAATAAATGCGGCTTTGACTCCGACCCAGCCACAATAGAATATCGAATAGAACCTATGCGAGCCGCTAGCTTCTCTGCAACCAAGTCCTGTATGCTTGATTTCCTGTGAATCGAGCCAGAGGTTCTTGAACTTTCCACCGGATGTTTGCAATTTTTGTATTTCAGTCGCGTGCTTTAAGTGGTGGCGGAAGCTATCGCTGGAGTAGGTTCTTTGTTTGAACGGCTATCCGTGTGTTGTGTGATACGTACGTCGCCTCGTACATGGTGCGATATGGAAGTCAATAATACGGACGTGGGTGCGCAAATACCGTCAACTTCGGCTGTCGGTAATAACGTTGAAAATGTTGGAAAATTTAGTAAGAAGAGTGCGTGTGAAGGTGTGGTGTGTGTCTTAATAATAAAGGGATTTTCAACATTAAACTTCGCTGATAAGCTTCAAATAATTTCCAAAGGAAGGGCAAAACCGCCTATGAAAAATTTAACCACAAAATGAAAACTATTAGACATTTTTATCCCGAAAAACAATACGAACAATTTAAATGGCTAACAGGGTGTGAAAATATAAGTAAATTATTTTGTTGGCCATTTTTACTTTTTGAAAATGAAAGAGGTCTCTGGAATAAAACTGGTTTTTCCAATTTAAACAATTTCCATAAAGCTGTAAAAAGACACATTATGTCAAAGCGCGTTTACAGGCCGTCATAAAAGAAAAAAGTCTTCGGCAAAACCAGAATTGAACACGACCTTAATAAACAGCTGGAAATTAGTCACCTGCAACACAATGAACTAGTCGATAAAAATAGGCAAATATTAAGAAGACTTATCGATGTTGTTTGTTTCCTCGGACAGCACGAATTGGGATTTAGAGGTCATGACGAAACAAAGGTTTCTTCAAATAGAGGAAATTTTCAAGATTTACTTAGTTTAATGGCTAAATATGATGATTGCTTAAAAAATCATTTAGAGCAGTCTAGCGTTTTTCGCGGAACGTTGCTGTTACAACCATTATTCTCAAAAGAATTAAGCAGGAGATTGGCGAGGCGCGGTTCATTGCTATTGTTCTGGACGAAACAACTGATATCACTAATTTTAGCCAATTATTTATAGTAATACGCTACGTTAAAACAGACGTATTACGTAAGTATTCGAGAGCGATTTTTAGGTTTTAAGAATGTGTCCGAAAATCGTATAGCAGATGCATTATATACCGTAGTTTATAACGTTACTAAAGAAATTAATGGAGAGAAAAAATTAGTTGCTCAAAGCTATGTTGGAGCTGTAATGATGGCAGGGCAATTAGGGGGTCTGCAAGCTAAAGTTCGAGAAACTTTCCCAAGTGCTGTGTTTTTCCATTGTTTTGCTCATAAATTAAATTTAGTTTTATCCCAGCCCATCAATCACATTAAAGAGTGTAAAGTATTTTTCGTTACATAAAGTGGCATGGCTGCTTTTTTTTCCAAGTCAACAAAACGTACACAAGTTTTGGACTCCATTGTCCACAAACGATTGCCTAAAGTAGCTCCTACTAGGTGGAACTATAATGAAAGACTTGTGTTAACAGTATCTGAAAATCGTGAATCACTGATTGAACTATTTGATAATATAATAGAAAATAATGAAACGTGGGAATCAGAAGCAATAAATATTTCGAGGGGGTTTTTGGACTGTTTGAAACGAGATTTTAATTTTAATTATTTGTTGAACATATTTTCAGAAATATTTCCATTCTTGGACAATGTTTTTTATATATTACAAACTAAAACAAATGATATTGCTTTTTACCTAAAAAAAGTAAATGATTTTAAGTCCATGTTAAGCCAAAAAAGAGATGCCTTTGACCTATTTTGGGAGAAAACGATGACGTTAAATGTAGAGCCACAAGCCAAGCGTCTTCGAACAGACAAGGTGAGAGATGTTCAAGCATCATACAGCAACAAATAAACTGTAGATTTAACGGTTTAAATGATTTTAAATTTCTCGAGTTCTGCAATTTTGATGCATTTAAAGGAAAAACTTTTCCAGAAGATGCGTTTAAATCTCTTCTTCTGCATTGTGGCCAGTTCTTCGACCGAGTATTACTGCGATCTGAACTAAAAGTGATTTACGAAACTGATGACATTAGCGCAAAAAATAACGCTAAGGAACTAATGCAATTTTTAAAAGACAATGAACTGGAAGATGCCCACACCGAAGTGTCGAAATTGTGTGAATTAGTATTGACAATACCTGCCACAAGTTCATCAGTAGAACGCAGTTTTTCAACACTTAAATGTATAAAAACTCTCGCATACATCGCTGTTGTCCGTTGAAAATAAACTTCTCCAAAATATGTCGGAGCATCGACGTTTTTATGATGACGTCATTGACAAATTTGCAAAAAATGATCGAAGAAGCGAATTACATTACAAATAGGTAAGTTTTTAAAAATTGCTTCCCTTTCTTAAAATTTCACCGCACGCCCCTGTTTAGTAACAGTAAAACACGCAATTATAGAAAAATAGCTTGGCTTCTTCCCAAAACGTTTCATATACGGTTAGTTGAAAGATTTGCTGAGAGGGTAAGTGGAATAGTCTTAGACTGGATGTCTTTTTACATTTGTAAGCGGAAACAGATTATTGTTGTCAATGGATATTATTCTGAACTTTTCAAAGGTACTTCAGGTGTTCCTCAGGGTAGTAATCTGAGCCCTCTGTTCTTCACAGTATATATTATTGATATTAGCAAGTGTTTCTTAAATAGCAATTATATTTTATATGCAGATGATCTTAAAATTTATCGTGAGATAGTGGACTGTTACAAAGTGCAAGAGGATCTGGACAGACTGCTTGTTTATTCTAATATGAACCGCTTTTTCCCATATTTGGATAAATGCCTCTCAATTTCCTTTTCAAAAAAAAATAATATATTTAAATACGTTTATAAAGTAGGCAATTTATCCTTGAAAAATCTAAATCATGTCAAAGATCTTGGTGTTATTTTGGACAACAGGTGGTCTTTTCGTTTACATTTGTACAAAGTTATTGCAGAGGTTAGTAGGGTGCTGGGATATATTACTAGAAGTTGTAGAGTTTTAGAAATCCTAGAACGATATCTTTAGTGATATGGAATCCCAACTCTAAAATACACATAAATAGGTTTCCTCAGGCGCTTCAGAACAAGTTTGTGAAAGGATTAACCTACAAAGCAGGTTATTCAGTTGAGCATGCAGCCCGTAATTTTAAAATCTTACCCCTTGATATATGTCGCAATATTTCAGATTTATGCATGATATATAAGCTTGTTCACATTAGAGAGCTCAGAAACCACGCACTTTTTAATATACCCTTTCGCAAAACAAATTTGGGATGCAACACTCCATTGCTTAGATTTCAGATTATAGGTAATGGAGAGAGTTATGATATCGATTTGTTTCATGATAAGATCTGTATTCAAAGTTAATTTAAAGCGAATGTACTTTTTTAAGTTTTTGGGATTAATAACGGATAATTAAATTTTTAAATATTACTTGGAATGGAATGATCTAACTATGCTACGTGTTTTCAAAATGACCGATTTCTGGATGTTCCTGTGAATGTCTGTATTAAGTCCTAATTGAGCCAAATGCAGTGTAAACGTTGTTGGGGTGAGACCTGTTACTGATATGACGAGAGGAACAATGATGACTCTTTCCTGTTTCCACAGCCTTTTTACTTCCATTGCTAAGTCGGTGTATTTGGCGATCTTCTCACTGTATTTCGCTTGGATGTTCTCGTCGTTGGGGACAGCCATGTCAATTAAATAAATGATTTTCTCTTTTTTGGATTGAAAGGTGATATCGGGTCTATTTGCGGGGATTGTTTTATCTGTGTGGATGTCAATGTTGATGTTGGTATATAATGGTAGTAAGGGTCTGTGTTCTCCGTTAGTTTATATGTTGTGGCTAATGCTTGATGAACGACCTTCGATGCTGAGTTGTGTCTCGCGGTGTATTCAGTTCCGGCCATTATTCTACATCCACTCGTTATATAATCGATCGTTTCTCTCTGCTGGTGACATCTCCTACACCTCTCGTCTTCAGTGGTTGTGTCCTTGATGATGTGCTTTCGGTCGTTTCTGGTTGGTATGACTTTGTCCTGGATGGCAAGCAGGAAGCCTGTTTCAGGGAACAGCTGCCCTTCTTGTAACCACGTATATGAAAGCTTTTTATGTATATGGTCTTGCTTTATGTGGTATCTGTGTCTTCCGTGAAGTGTTTTTTCAGACCAGGTGTTCATCTTTTCTAGTCGTGATTGGATGTGACTGTGTGCGTCTGCAGCGTGGCTCGTTTGAGACAGGTCGAGCGGTGTATAATTCTTGTCTGCCTTCACTATTGCCTTGTGGAGGTTAGTTTGTTTGTTATGGAAGAATTTTCTGAGTTCGTAAATTTGTTTTTTATTTAGCGATTGTATATCTATAATTCCCCTTCCTCCTTCTTTTCTCTCGATGGTGAGTCTTTCCTTGCATGCGTTGGGAAGTAACTTCCTGTGTTTAGTGAATTCAGAGCGTATGAGAATGTGAGTGGTTTCTATGTCTGTGTGTGTAACCATTTAATGATACTAAACGAATACGTAAGAATCGGTATGGACGAAGCTTTCGTTAGATTTCTGGAATTCAGTTTTGTTTTTAGTAGCTTTGTGAGTCAATTTTGGTGCTTTGATGGAAGCCTAGGTATCTGCACGTTTCTTCTTTGAGCATGTTATCTATAGTTGTATTGTTGATTGTTTCCCCCGTAGGGTGGTCTTTCCACTGTCCCTTGTTGATATGAAGTGGCTTGCATTTACTAATGCCAAATCCCATGTTGATGTCCAGGGTAAACGTTTCAGTGATTTTAAGGAGTTCCTTTAGCTGTGCCTTTGTGCTTGCATATAATTTTATGTCATCCATGTACAAGAGATGGTTTATTTTGTGTAGGTTATTTTTTTGTGTTTAATCTGGAATCCGAAGTTTGTGTTATTCAGTGTGTTTGAGAGTGGATTGAAACAGAGGCAGAACAACAAAGCGCTGAGTGAATCTCCCTGGAACATACCTCCTCTGATGTAGATCTCTTCTGTTGCGATGTGCTCTTTTTGTGTTCTTTGTTGATTTTACTTTTACACGTACTCATGATTTACGTAAGAAATTGCCTGATGTTTTTATTGACTTTATATAATTCTAGTACTCTGGTTAGCAAACTGTGGTGTATTGAATCAAAGGCTTTTTTATAATCGATGTAACCAGTATGAAGGTTTCTATTTATTATTGTTTTGTTGTTAATATTATTATTATTATCGAAATTGACAATCAATTTTTTAAAAAATGTTGGATTCCAAGCCCATCCCAGATGCACACATCAAAAGCAGTGGGCTGGTTTCTGTTAGTTCTATGTGTTGTCCTGTAAGAATTTCCTCACTATGTGGCAAGTACTGAGCAGGAGTGCCTTCTAGATGTCGATGAAGGTATTAGTATGCAGTCCCATGATTTTCAGACTCTGTTCTAGTGCTTTTTAAACTAGTTCAATTGATGATACGATTATCGGTATCACGTGAACCTTATTCAATTGCCACATCTGCTGTATCTCGAGCTGGTCGCTCCGCATATTTGGCCTTTTTCTCTTGATATTTAGCCAACACGTTGTAATTGTTGGGTATAGCAACATCTGCCAAATAAGCTGTCTTTGTTTCCTTATTTAACAGTACCACATCAGGCGGATTATTCGTCACCCGTCTGTCGATGATAACTGCCCGGTCTTAGTATAGTTTGAAGGTATTATTTTCAAGCACTGAACTTGGTGTATGATGTTACACACCTGGTGATGTCGCTGGAGGTAGTCCGTGTTTGCTAGGTAAGTACAGCCAGATGTTATATGCTGTATAGTGTCTAATTTCTCGCTACATTTTCGGCACTTATCGGATTCAACGGACCGGTCTTTGATGATGAATTTAGTGTAATTTCGTGTGTTAATAACTTGGTGCTGTATTGCCATCAGAAATCCTTTTGTCTCTGGTAATAGTTGTCCATCCTTCAGCCGCCTGTTGAATGCTTCCTTATCTATGTGTTGCTGATTCAAGTCATTGTGATGTCGGTGGTGCAGTGCCATTTGAGCCCACTGTTCTTGTTTGCCGGGGCCTGAAAGTGACTTTAGGATGATGTTGTCACTTGCGAGATTAAGTGGAGAGTACGAGTGTCACTTAGGGTCACTATGCGGTGGAGGCTTGATATTTGTGCTTTGTTGGTGAAGAAATCTCTGAAGTTTTTTAGCTGTCGGTAGTGCGAATTAGTCAAGTCAACAAAGGATTTTCCACCTTGTCTTCGTGGTAAGGTCATTCGGAGCGTTGATGACCTGGGGTGGTGTGACTTGTACTTGCTCATCATTAGGCAGTAGTAGGCCCTCTAGTTCCCTTGCAGTCCATTTCACGATTCCGAAACTGTAGGTCGACACGGGCACATCATAGGTGTTAATTGCTGTAATTAGATTTCCGGCTTTCAATTCTGTCTTCAGAAGAGCTCGCACTGATTGGACGTATTGGTCTTTCATTTTGGTCTTTCCTTGCTTATCATCGAGCAGTCTAGCTAGTTGGAATCCTCGGTATTTGTAAGTCTCTCCTTGGTTTATCGCTTGAACTATTTCTCTATTGGGTAGGGCTACATCACCATCAATGACTTTGCCTTTTTCGATGTTTAAGGCTTTACATTTTTCCATCCCAAATTCCATATGCATGTCTTTCGGGAAGGTGTATGTCACGTCGATAAGTTTTTTGAGTTGGTCATTGTTTCCACCATAGAGCTTACACTTGTGCATTATATTCAACCAGTTATTATTATTATATCCCAATAGTATGTAAATATATAAAGTGGATGCTTTGTGAAACATGCTTCTGTAGCATCCTAAATTGTAATTAAATAAATAAATAATAATGAAAATTAAGTATATGATGTATGATTTACAAGTTACCAAAGAAACGTAAAAAGGGTGTTAAAAAAATAAATTACCATGTACGGAATATTCGGAAAATTCGGTTTATTTGAACGAACTAACTTATTTTGGATATGGTATTGTGTTAAGTAAAACTGTTGTAGCTTTGTATACACTGCAATATATGAACTAAACATACGCGAAAAAAAGAAGGAAAATTAATGACCCTTTTTGGAAAGGATCAGTATTTCAACTTGAAACGTCCTGGTTATTTTTATGTTGAGAATTTCAACAAATACTAACTTAGTTCGCTTTTTAAATTAGTAATTTTATTCTTCTATAAGTAAACTGAAAAAATCTTACCATTTACGACGTTAATGTCAGTCTCATCTTTCCTGTAGGGTTCGTAGATTTCGGGAATTACCAAAGTAAAGCAAGATACTGCAAGGTAAATTGTCAGCGCTCCCAACCAGACAGGTCTGTGCATTCGATTTCCCCAGTAAGCTATGACCAAAGCAAATAATCCGACGAAAACTTCGTTTGTATATATCAACCAGTCTAAAAAGAAGATCTAAAATAAGAAATTAATCCAGACTTTTACTACCTACAGTATAGAGTGTTCTATTTTGGGCACTTTTGCGGGGTATCTCCGTTATTTTTATAGATAGAAAGTTGAGGTTTTCGCGACATTGTGTTACTTTTTCGTAAAACTAAAGATGCCGTTAACAACATTTTCATAGGCCTTTTAGTTTTTAAGATACAGGGCTAAATTGAAAATGTTTCATTTTCAGTCACCCCTCGTATCTCAACTATCAGAACTGATCGAAAATGTGAAAACTGTTTCTTATATAACTTTTCCCGTTGAACTCAATTCCGCCTTCGGAATTAGTATGCAGAACCCCCTGTATTTTTATAGACTATAAAATTTCAAAAATATTATATATTATACACTTTTTCTCAGAAACACGCAAATAAATGAAAATTTTTTGAAATTAAATGCATAATTTAATAGCAGGCTATAGCTATTGTTTATGACAACAAACAAAAAAAAATGTAAAATATTTCTTCGGTTTTGGATCAACTTTTGGTTTATAAAGCAGTTTATAAACGTTCACAAAATGGAATCACAAAAACAGCTACTCCGCTGGCTAATACCACGACCGACATTGAATTATATTGTGACTCCTGGCTTTCGTTGGGAGCATTAAATGATAGTATGTTTTCATTCCACGTACACCAACGTCATAACAAGAAAATGATCCTTGTTTCGAACATGTTCTGCATCACAGCAGACACAATGATCCAGTTTAGTTGTTTAATGCTCCCAACGAAAGCTAGGAGTCACAATATAATTCAATGCCGGTCGTGGTATTAGCCAGCGGAGTAGTTGTTTTTGTGATTCCATTTTGTGCCTTTGCCCTACACGGGGCTCGCTAGTATATGGTGGCCTGATGAGCTCTAATAAGAGCGAAACCACAACAACACAAAATATGTCTACTAGTAAGAATCCCAAACATAAGACTCTTACCTAATTAAAACAAAGAAAATATAAACAGTAATAATCGTTGTAACAATCCCAGTCTCCAGTGCTTCATGTGAGCGAACTTTCTCTTGTTTAAGAATAATAAAATCATTTTTGAGAAATAGAATTGGAAATGACAGACTATCAAACTTGGCTATTTTATCAATTGAGAAGTCATTGTAAAAAACAGATCTGTAAAGAGAAAAAGATATTTTCGTGGAAAATAAGAGAAGAATAAATATAAATAAATATAATATATATAATATAAAAACTAATAAAAAATAAAATAAATTTATTTTTTGTTAGTTTTAGTAATACTTCCGCAACTATAAGTTAAATAAAAGCGAAAAACATGTTTCTTCAGATGTGTTTAATTAAATTACTTTTGTATAAAATTGGTTATTTAATTCAAAAACCTAAAATACATGCAGAAAATTCGTTTTAATTTTTTTTACTGGCATAGATTATTTGTTACAGGATCCATCATTAATGTAAAAAAAATATTTAGTAGGAAAGTATGCTTCTTTGACACACTAATGGCAGACCCTGTATATAGGCCTCTCTAGAACTATTTGTGCCCCACACTGGCCCCACCAAAATGAATTTTCTGTCTACGTCCCTGCCTTTTGCATATTGTTTAATGGAGCTCTAGTTGCCGGTTTATTATTATTACTATTATATATTGGTGTTTGAAGAATATTTATTTACAACAATATTGTTCTAATATGCAATTAGTAAAAAGAGTATAATTTTAGTAATTTAACTTTCATCCAATGAAACATATGCCTTTTTACTTACTTCGATAGAAGTCCGTTTGTTGGTCTGTCGTTCTGCCTATCATGTGTGATATAAGGATAAATTGGTAAAGTTTTGGTGAGAAACCATTTTGGCAAAACAAAATGTCTGCCTAATGAAATATTTAAAAAATCAGTAACAAAAAACTAACTATCCAACTCACTGTCAACCAGAATACCACAATATTTGTTTGTCAATATTGTGAATAAATAAGATACAAAAATAAAACATTCTCAACTTACCTATCGTATCTTGCGGTATATTATAATGCTGACTCCATATAGGTGAGGTCCCTCGAAAATATTTGATAGCTATCCCACTCAAAAGTCCTATAAATGAAAGCACACCCACAAAACATTTAGGTTTCGCAAATTTCTCCAAGTTCAGTCTCCGAGTTAGGCACGGTAACGCGTTACATCCACAATCTATATCGTTGCTGTAGTCACCAACTGGGGCTACAAAACTACCCTCATCACCTGTCGAATTTGTCCTTAAAAGTTCTGTAGGATGAACCATTTTTCATTTTCGCGTCACATTTAAACTACTATTTTCATTTAATAAGATACAATCGTTATTAGATAAAGAACGCGGAGATAACGTTACGAAGTTTTAGATATATCCTTATCAGACGCCTACTTTCAACAAACCAGCAAAATACTTGCACAGAACAAGGTGAGTCATTACGACAAACAATGCAAAATCCGATAATACCGTTCTACTTAAGATAGATTAATATATACAGTGTCGCAATAAAATCTGGACACATTAAAATAAACTGGAAAGAAACAATATAAAAAAACAGAAAGCACGTCCATTTTAAATTTCCCATATTTTACTTCATTTGTTCCTATTTTGACATGTGTCAAAATGATTCCAAGTAGCACTTTTAGTCATGAATACGTCATTGTTATTACTAGGCTTAGGATATATATGCATTTTCATGAAAGCGTATCCAAATGCATATTTTGGCAATTTTTGTATTTAAATGCATATTTTGCAGTTATTAGAAAAAATGCATATTTTAGTTGCTGGCAGGCCAAGGGTTTTACCCATCCTCTTTCTAAATTGTTATAGGTACCCAATAAAACATCTGTGCTTTAAAAACTATGGATTTACCACGGATTTACAATCATAAATACGCACGTTTTAAGAATGTTAGAAATAATTTTTCAATTGAGTTTAGTTTACACATTGTGACCTGAACATTGTCCAATATGCCGAAAGAAAAGCGTTCATTAAGTGCGGTATCAAATCAATTCGTGAAAGATTTTCCTGATTTTACGACTGATGGTTTTGTGCTGTTTTGTAAACATTGTGATGTTCCTGTTACCGCGAACAACAAATTCCAAGTGACACAACACATAGGAACTTCAAAGCATCAGATTCAAAAAAGTAAAAAGTGTCTCAGAAACAAGTTTTAATCACCACAGCATTTTCACCTGGACGGGGACCCAAACGATCAAAGTTCATTGAGGATTTGTGCAAGGTGTTTATTAGTGCCGAAATTCCACTGAATAAATTAAGTAATCCTGCCCTGAAGTCATTTTTAGAGCAGTACACAAAGATATCAATTCTACATGAATCCATGTTAAGGAAAAACTATGTTCCAGATTTGTACAATAAGGCAGTATATGGGTGTCACTAGATGAAACAACTGATGTGGAACAGAGATGTGTTGCTTATTTTGTTTTTGGTGTGTTGGGTGTAGAAGCAGAAAGGGACAAATCATATTTACTTAAAATGAAGACCTTAGACAAAGTAGTTCATTCAACTGTTGCTGGATTTTTCAACGACTCTCTTACTCTTTTATGGCCCGGTGGTATTAAATATGATAGAGTGTTAGTGGCAATTACAGATGCTGCTCTACCCCCATTACCAATTGTAACTAGATGGAGAACTTGGATAAACGCTGCCATTTATTATGCAAAAGATTTCGAGGGAATAAAAAACATAGTCAACCAATTTAATGCGGAATACTTACATCAGGAAAAATCACACACAAAAAGATGTACGTCAGGATTTAATTTACATTCAAAACAAATTTTCTTGCTTGTCTTATACTATAAAAAAATTGGAGATGAAAGGACTTTCTTTGTTAAAAAGCGTAGAAATGATAGAAAAAGTAAGTGAAACTAGAACTAACACTTAAAATAAAGTAATTTTTCAAAAATTAGCTACTGTTTTACAAAAAAATATTGGTTACAAAAATTTGAAAAATGTTAGTGCAGTTTTGGACAATAAAGAGACATTGAATCCAGATAATGAACAATTTTTAATAAACAGTGATTTGAATTTGTTTGAATATGTTCCAATTGTATCTTGTGATGTAGAACAAGTATTTTCTGAGTAAAAAAATTGTCAGATAATAGAAGAAAATTTGAATTTGATAATTTGTTACATCATATAACTATAAAATGTAACCGCAGCTAGTTGAATGGCGTAAAAAATCAATTTTAAACGGGTTTATTCTTTAGTTAGTTTGTTTAGCTAGCTATATATTAAAATTTTATTTAAAAAAATACTTTTATTATAAAGTTGTATTAATGTAATAATAACTGGTAAAAATAGCTCCTTAAGGATACCTTGAAGTGAAAGTAATATAATATTTTAATTGCTATACTTTTGCTTTATGTCTCTTTTTTTGATCCGATAATAAATGCATTTTTAAGTGCATATTTTCCCTTATTATATATATATATATATATATATATATATATATATATATATATATATATATAAAATTCAAAACGTTCTCCGACGTCTTGATTTCCAGTAAAAAATCAATTTTAAACGGTCCACAGATCTTCCTTAGTTTGTTCTATCTAGCTATATATTCTCCAATTTTATTCTAAAAAAATACTTTTATTCTTCCTGTTGGGGTCCAGGTAATAATTTGCTTGGGGAAAATAGCTCGGTCTTTCATTCTTTGGACGTGTCCGTACCATCTCAGTTGCTTTGTTCGTATATCGTCGGTTAACGTGTGTTTAACTTTCATGTTATTACGGATCTCTCATTTGGGATTTTTTCGTCGTGATCTTCCTGCTGCTCTTCTCCAGAAGTCCATCTCAGTCGCGTTTAATGTTTGTATAGTTTCTCTTTCAGTTATATATATATATATCAGATGTTTGTTTCGTTTGGTGATTTTTTGATCCCATAGGATGCTATTCAACATAGCTATTGCCTTTCTGCCTTGGGTGTTTCTGTCCTTAATGGCCTCATCCAGTGTTCCGGTATTCGATATCCTCGTTCCTAGGTATTTATATGTTTGGCAGGATCTGATGATTTGGCCATTTTCTAGTACCAGATCTTGTTGAGTTCCACCGACGCACATGTATTCGGTCTTCGAGATGTTGACTTCTAGTCCCCAGTGCCTGTACTCTTCAATGAGCTTTCGCGTCATATACTCTATATCTTCGAAATCCTGCGCCATGATAATTTGGTCATCCGCAAAACTAAGGGTATATAGATTCGTATTATTGAGTGGGATTCCCATATTCCTACATTTCTGTTTCCATATCTTTAATGCTTGTTCTAGATAGATTTTGAATAGGGTGGGTGACAGACAGCATCCTTGTTTAAGGCCTTTACTTGGTGTGAATCCGTTGGAGATTTTAGCTCTGACTTTTACTTTTATGTGGCAGCTCCTATATAGTTCCTTCACTGCTTTTATTAGGTGTATGTTTAGGTTCGCCCGTTCCAATGCCTCCCAAAGTTTTGATAGCGGTATGCTGTCGTACGCCTTTTTCAAATCCACGAATAAGAAATGTACTTCTCGATTGAATGCTGACATCTTCTCGAGCAGTTGTGTAACACAGAATCAGTGATCCACTGTAGATCTTCCTGCTCGAAATCCTGCCTGTTCCTCTGCTTCGCTGTCTGCGTATTCTCGTTCTATTTTGGTCTTAAGTATTTTCCCGTAAATTCGACTGAGTGTACCTTATTTCGGAGCATATTTGCATGCATATTTTTACATTTTTAAATGCATAATTATCCTAAGCCTAGTTATCATAAGTATTTTTGATATAGTAACCCGAACTTGGTGTCGCCACGTTCTGTTTCAGCTGAGACTACGTAGACATTACCAAAATGAGGAACAACTTTAAGGTAACTATTTCGTGAAAAACATGTAACTGTGACTGTGGCTATTACGTAGATAGTACGGAATTCTGTCGTTCCATTTAAGTAGCCGAATGGCAATAATTCACACTTTTTGTTACTTCCTTATTTACGTCTTTATTTAATCCGTTTTAAAAATATGTATCGTTCTTTTTAATACAAACAAAACAATTATGGCGACTACAAACACTCAAATTGGGAAAATGGTTTAGAGCTTATATAAGATACGTTATTAGTTGTTGAGGTAGGATACATGCATTTTACTTAGTTTTCTAGCTATGCTAAGAATTCCTTTATTTTCAATACATTTTGGTCAAATATATCGGCCAATTTAAATCTCAAAAATTTAATTTTTATGCTTTAGTTTAAATAGTAATTATCATTAAATATCTTTTTATAAAGAGTGATTCTTTTTTTAACGTGGTGTTTAATGTGTATGCATTTTTAATCTTTATACTCACAAAAATAAACATCATAGCTAAATATTTATAGGGGAGCTGAAAATAAAAAATGGCGTTCTATTGTACTTTTGCTTTGAAGTTAGCTGCATTTCTTTACGGAGAAACTTAATTAATATCAAGGGTTTACGACTGCCCCCTTACGCGTTTATAGTTTTGGATTCTTCAAATACACAGCTGTCACATATACCCAATTACTTTGAAGTCTTGAACACTAATGTGGTACGTTACGGTGAGACTTTGTTTCTTTAAAACAACACTTTATGTTGTTTTGTTCAGGTATGACATAACCGAGTTATGATATTTTTAATTTTCTATAAAATGTGAATGAAAGACGAAAGCTACTTTTTTTTTCCTATGGGACGTGACGCCATTGCCATTTTAACTTGTTACTCGTAGGTTATCGTCTACAATACATACACAACTAATTAAGATTGACAAATTCGGATGGAATATAATGGAATTTAATAACTGTATACCGAATTACAGTGACTTTATAAGGACGGTGGCGACAATATTTTTTCATGCATCAGTGTATGTTTTACTTTATTCAGCACCCCAATTTGAGGTAGCAGCTCTCAAATATTAACATAAAATAAACTTTATTTTATAGGCCTTCTTCAGTACATTACTAAATTCACTTGGGAGACAACTGTCATTAATCACTTGCAGAAACATTGTTATATGTTAAAAATCTAAATAATGCACTAGATAGTTCGCATATATTATAAGAATAAAGCATTAACATATCCCTACATGTATAACTGATGCTGACAGAGGTTGTCACTATAAAGTAAATTTTAATTTTTTTCAGCGGTATATTACTCTTTGTAGACTGAAATTAATAATAATTTCATTGATTAACTTTTTAGCTGATCCAATTGTCCTATATTAACGTGTTAAAGTAGATTAATTTAGTCATATTTTGCGAAAAACTAACGATAATATGTTTGCGCCCATTTAAACCTTTAGAAATTTTGCATCAATAAGGCGGGTGGGCTTCTATTATCTTATAGAGTCACTGTAGACCGAACCAGCGCCCCCTACCTCCGGAACCTTAAGTACAAGTGGTAATAGTTTCTTTGAAGTAAATAATTACTGTAATTCTCACTTCTAAGTTGCAATCGAAGAATAAAGGCTGGTAAGAGCCAGTTTAAAGTAACATTAGACGATAACTTTTTCTACTCTGCAACGACTCGCTTCACTTTATACTAATACCAAATAGGAATACATTTGGACGTAATGGAGTAGCCGCTGCAAGGTTCAGGAAGGTTCTGATACTTAAAAGTTGTAATTTAGTAAACAAATTAGAACCAGTAACTTTGATAAATTACTATTATGCCACTGAAAATTAGCGGAAATAAATGACGATCCTGAATTCCATTTCGTAAGTAGTTGTTTGGCAGCAGTAATCATATAAATACTTCACATAGGAAATATATAACACAGGGTAACAAAATGAAAACAAAAATTTGGTGCCGGAAATCTAACATCTGATTTTAGATGTTTTTAATGTGCTGATTCCAAAAATGCCACCGTATTTTTTCTATCTGCTCTAGTTTTTGAGATACAGGTTACAGGTTAATTGATGTTTTTTTTCTGATAAAGGACAACAAATAAAGAGATAAATATGTAGTTAATCGTCAAAATAGAAATTTCCCACAATCTAATTAACCAAATGGATACCTGGAATTGTCCCTGACCCAATGTTCCTATACTAGGAACTGCTCAATACACTGCTCTTAATTACTTTTATACCTGTAATTGCCTATGACCCTATCCTTCTATACCTGCTTGGCTGTACTCGATTTAGTATATTACTGAGTTTCCTCAAGTAAAGTTGTGCTATCATTTTGTGTAAATTTTGGTCATTTTGTAGTATCAAGACACTAAACTGAAACAATGGCATCCACAAGCAGACGTACCTGTGTTAATTATCCCGATGTTTTTTGTTATGTGTGTGGTGAATACACTTTGAAAGAGAGCAGAAAAACGATTTCTGACTTTGTGAAAAGAACTTATCTTGCCTATTTTGGCGTTCATTTAGGAGATCAAGATAAATCTTGGGCCCCACATTTCATATGTAAAACATGTGTTGAAGATTTGCGACAGTGGACAACTGGAAAGAGGAAGTGCCTAAAGTTTGGTGTACCAATGGTTTGGAGAGAACCGCGAAACTATAATGACGACTGCTATTTTTGTCTCGTTAATATTAAAGGCATAAATAGAAACAATAGACACAAATGGACATATCCTGATCTAGATTCTGCAAGAAGGCCTGTAGCGCATTCGGAAGAAATACACGTTCCATCATTCAGCAGTCTACCCGAACTGACAGAAGATGATACAGAAACATCAACGTCTGACGAAGTTCAAAGAATTCAATCAGAAAACGACAGCGAATTTGAAGCAGATTTAGCAACTCCGCAGTTTTTCAATCAAGAAAAAATAAACGATCTTATAAGAGACCTGAATATCTCAAAGGAATCCGCTGAATTACTTGCATCCAGATTAAAAGAAAAAAATCTGCTTTGTCCAGATACTAATATTATATTTTATCGTAAAAGAGATAAGGATCTGCTGCCTTTTTTCGCTTAGGAAAATGACTTGATATTCTGTAACAATACAAAAGGGCTCTTAGAAAAAATGGGTTTGCCTGAATACACTCCAGATGATTGGCGCCTTTTTATTGACAGTTCAAAACGTAGTTTAAAATGTGTTCTTTTACATAACGGTAACAAATATGCCTCAATTCCTATTGGTCATTCTAGTACCATGAAGGAAGAATATAAAACAATTGCATTAGTTCTGAGAAAAATTAAATACGAAGAACATCAGTGGGCGATTTGTGTTGATTTAAAAATGTTAACTTCCTCCTTGGACAGCCCAGTGGTTATACAAAATATCCTTGTTTTTTGTGCCTTTGGGACAGCAGAGCTAAAAATGAGCACTGGGTTAGCAAAAATTGTCCTTCAAGAGATGTCGTGATTTAAGGAAAAGAAAACGTGATCAACGAACCTTTGGTTTCAAGAGAAAAAATCTTACTTCCGCCCTTACATATCAAGCTAGGCCTAATGAAGTATTTTGTGAAGGCTTTAAATCGAGATGAAAATTGTTTTGGGAATTTGTCACGTAAATTTCCTGGCATTAGCACGGAAAAACTAAAAGCTGGTATATTTGATGGTCCTCAAATAAGGCAACTTGTTAAAGATTCACAATTCACCACATCAATGAACGAGACTGAATCTAACGCTTGGTGTTCATTTGTTCAAGTAGTACAAAATTTTCTTGGCAATCATAAAGCAGAAAATTACGTTGAATTAGTGGAAACTATGCTTTCAAATTTTAATATTCTCGGCTGTAACATGAGTATAAAAGTTCACTACCTCCACAGCCACCTAGATCGTTTTCCAGAAAACTTAGGTGATTGTAGTAAAGAACAAGGGGAAAGATTCCATCAGATATTAAAACTATAGAAGATCGTTATCAAGGACGCTGGGATAGCCACATGATGGCGGACTACTGCTGGAGCCTTCAGCGAGACTGCCCTAGTAAACGCCATTCTAGAAAGTCGTATAAAAATAAATTTTTATGTGATTAGTGACTAATGTAATTATGTAAATTAAGTTTTTGCAATAAATACTTAAATCCATGTGTCTTTGTTTTTTTAACTGGCAATAGTAATATTATATATTATAACAGTTATAACGTAAAATATATACACATTTTTTTTTAAACTAGATCTGATAGACAAAATCTGAGAACTTTTTTACATTCTGCGTCCAAAAATTACCCAAGAACAGTTAAAAAATCGCAGGCACCAAAATGTGTGTTGGTCTGTGTAATACTTAAAAACGGGTAACCCAAAATGTTTATTGATATATAGTAGGATTATTACTAAAAAATACGTAAAACCCTTAAAGAGTAGTAGTGGAAATAGTTATAACTATTTTAGTGCCAGCTGGGATGACATATGTCTAATTTGTTTCAAATGGCAACATGGGTCATGTGATACCTCTTTTGAAAGATATTTTCATACTGAATGCATACACCAAAGGACCCCGCACATTTCTTATAGTGCAAGGCGCCCAAAATATTTCTGCGCATGTCTCGAAATGCGAATTCGTTATTGGTCTGTTTGGATATTTATAAATATCAGGAAGTCAATATTGCCATTTGACTCTGGGCGCAGCGATTGAATGGAAATAACAGTTTGCGCTTGCTCACTTCCACAAAGAGGCCTTGAGAGCAAGTGATTCGGGCATCAATTTATTATTCATCAATCAATTTATTATTATCATAAAAGATATAAGGATAGCTAGCTATTAGTTTATATGTAATGTAATATAAAATATATAAACTATATTTTGTAAAGGCTTGAGGAGGCTGCTTTGGGCTTCGACTTCAAAATGTCTATATTTAAGGAACAGATAAAATACTATTTTTTACTTTTGAACGATCTTTTTTTGGAGTCTGTTTTTTTAATATTTTATTATCTATCATTTCAATGTGCTACCTACGGTAGGAGATTGTACAATCAGTGAAAAATCACCTTTTATGTCATCGAAACAGTATTGATAAGTATCTTAGCATTTCCCTGAATTCATTCTTACTCTTAGTCAGTAAATAGGTAAATTTTAGTTCAGTTTTCGACTGAGTAACTAATTACATAAATAATGTTCAATAATGCCATTGATTAAGACCATGCCGGTAGTTCTTAAACGTTAGTTTCCAACTTTGCCCTAAAGAAGTTTTTAAACTGTCTTGAAAACTTTTCTATTCGTTGCCAGGTATTAAACTTAAAACTATATACGGACGCTGTTCTAGGACCAAGAGTAAAATTGATCGATCCCAAATTGCCAGTCAGAAGGAATCAGGGACGGACAAATCGGCTTGTTTATTACATGCAATTTATATACATATGTATTTATAATAGTTATGAAGTGTGTTTCTCATAATAAAAACTTTTTACTTCCCTCCTAAAAGGGGAGTATTTTAATCGTGAAATCACCCTCCGAGATTTTTCAGATCTTCACGTTTCAGGGTTTCTAGATGCCGAAAAACATGTTTTCTCAACTCCGTTGGTCTGTCTGTCTGTCTTTTCTCGGCATAGCTAAAAAACGACCTATCCGAATGACTTCAAATTTTGGTCAAAAATTAAGAGTCCTGTGAGAATGACTTGGTAATATTTGGGCAAAAATCGAATATGGCGAAACAAAATGGAAGCCTAGTGAAATTAAAAAAAAATATCACTAAAAACTGTTTATCCGTTTATTTCAACTTATACAGTGTGTCCCAGATTGGCTTCTCTATACAGGGATCTCGGCCCCTATTATACCTACAGCAAATGTTAAATGGGGAAAGTTTTAGAGGAAACTTATTGCATTCGATATCCGGCTTCAGATTTACGATCGATCAATTGTTTTTGGAAATATCGGGGAAAAACCGAAAATGGCGGATTTCGTTTTTGGCCAGTATATCGAGAACGGTAAATTTGACAGCTGCCAAAATCTGACGTTATTCGGACACATATTTAAGACAAATAAGATGGCGTACATGACACGTCTTCATTGTTTTTTGTTAACCCGCAACCCGCCTCAACTTTCATTTTTCTTATAGCCGACATATTGGATTTTTCTTTTTTACTTAAAAACGTGTAACACAAAGTGTTTGTTGTAGTGTTTGAGTAGGATTATTAGTAATAAATACGTAAAAATTCTTAAAGAGTAGTAGTGGAAACAGTTGTAGCTACCTTAGTGCTAGCTGGGATTATGCCGCCATTTTATTCTGCCATAATGACTTCTCACCAAAATTTTAACAGGTAATCTTTTATATCACACTCAATTTTTGTGCAAAATTTAAGATCCCTTGATTAAGTTAGTTTCTTTATTAATTTTTTTACATTTTATTAGGTATCCTCATAATATGACCATTGATTTTTCAGCAAAGTTTAAAGCCAACCGAAAAAGTAGTTTTTCAGCCATGCCGCACATAGGCAGACCAACGGAAATGGGAAAACATGTTTTTCGATATCTTATCTAGTGACCCTAAAATGCCAAATTTTGCCAAAATTTGGAAGGGGATTTTTTTCACGAAAACTTACGTAGGTAATAATAAGGCTTAATACGAATTATTTTTTTTTGTGGCGTCTATATTGCTATTGTTTCACGCAATTTCGAACTCGATTTTTCGACAACAGCCATAAAAAAACTTGGCTACAATGTTTTTAACTAGGACTGCCAACCCTCACGATTTTGGCGGGAGTCTCCCGCTTTTTATGTATGTCTCCTGCTTCCCGCCGAATGGTTCAAAACTACCACTTTTTAGGATAAATAAATAAAACATATGTTGCTACAATGAATGAAGAAAAATTATAATGTGATCAATTTTGTCCATGTAATAACCAAATATACCTTGATGAAAACGTACCCCTCGGTAGAACCAATAACAAGCCGAGGACCTTTTTTTTTGCTCTTGAATTTATTTTGGAGAACAGAACTAGCCTACCGTTTTTGCTTTCTGCAAATCTGGAATCCCTATCTTTAACCAAATATATTTACTGAATATATTTTTATTCAGTAAACTTTGCTTTAACCCACTTTTCAGTTAAAGCAAACATGAATAAAAAAAAGAGTATTATTAAAACTTAATATATGTGCCTGAAATTAATACGATATTTGCCTGTATTTAAAGTATTTTGCAAATAATACAGTACAGCGTCATATATTTTGTTTTGTTGATTTAGTACGGGTATGTAAAAAATTAAATACTGTTCGCTAACTAAAAAAAACATAGGAACGAAGTCGCGGCAAAATATTTAATACGACTGTTATGTTTGCTGTATTTTAGTTTCATCTGTAAATTGAATAAAATGGCAACTATTAAAAATATCTTAGGTTTCCAAATCAACCGTGGTTGATTCAGCCAAACGCCACTGGTTCGTTGTTTGTTTATACTGATAGAAAAGTAGAATTAGAAAGATTGTAATCAAATTTTTCAAACACCTGTTATTTATAAACGATATTAGTCACAAAAAATAAAGCCTCTATCAACTATAACAACATAAAATACACTAAAAATGATACGTCGGTGCTAGGTGTCCAGAAGTTTGACACACACAAACTGTTATCCACCTTAGGCATATGCTTTACGATTTTACGTTTGTGTTTTACATGTCCATACTACTTCTTTGTTATGAATCTTTACTAACAAATTCAATTTTTAAAATTCAATATTCATTTTATTTATCCATGATAATTAGATTTTATGATTATAGTTTTCTTAGTAGGTTGCATTAATAAAACGTTTTTTCAACCTTAGGGTAGGAAGTAATCTTGGCTTTCTCTCTTTTCTTTTTCTTTCTTTCATTTTTAATAATATATATATATATATATATATATATATATATATATATATATATATATATATATATATATATATATATATATATATATATATATATATATATATATACAGAGTGTCTACTTAAGTTTTCTACATATGGGAAACTTTTTTATTAGTAGTTTTACGGAAAAAAGTTACTTTCTATAATAAAAAGTTCTGCTTTCTGCGAAAATATTATTAAAATATTAAAACTTGAGATTGCATATACAGGGTGGTCAAAAATGCCAAAAAATTGACTCAAGAGAAAAGTACCTTTAATTTTTATTTTATAGCAAAATGTAATACAAAATCTTACTTAGAATAAAAAACATATTTAGCACTAGATTCGTTGCTTCTTATCTGAAATCACTTCTTAAGGAATGTAAAACTTTGGCTTCTTACTGGCAAGTCCAGTTTCTTACTTTTGTTCCTACCTACATACCAGCAAAATTTCCTTATTTATCGATAGTTGATAATGGCATTGTCACTGCCATTGTCAACCACAATATTGATTTACTTTATTGAAATATCAGTTTGAATATTATAGTAAAAAGAAACGCCGCTGAATTAAGCAAAGAAGCTAAAATCGAAATAATTTTAATTATCGGAGAAAATTATAAAACATTTCGAGAAGCTGCAGACATTTTTAACAACAGACACCCCGATAAAATTATACATTCCACAACAGTGGGGAATATTCTAACTAAATTCAAGACTTTCGGAAATGTAGAAAATAACTTCACTAATTTTAATTCTAACAAACATTACATGTAAATAACTTAATTAACAATAAAAACTAACTGTTCCGTCACTGCACATTTGCCTCAACATATCCACCATCTCTTTCCATACAGGTAACCGTTCTTACAGAAAATTCTCTTAAAACGTTTCTAATCATGGCAGGCGTTATGGCCTGTATCTCTTCCCTACTTACCCTCTCCAAATGATCAACATTCTGAAATGGCCTCTTTGGATACACTTTCTCTTTTAAGTAGCTCCAAAAGAAATAATCAAGAGGGTTCAAGTCCGGAGATCTAGCTGGCCAGAAAATATCAGAATACCTGACGATTACTCGTCCATTAAAGATAAAATTTAAGCATTGTCTTACATCCCTTGCTCCGTGGCATGGGTATGGGTAGTTCATGAATAAAATCGTACAAGTAAGTATTTAGAAAATCCAAGTAGCGTTGACTATTTAAATTATGTCGAAAAAAAACTGGTCCAATTACTCTATCTTTATAAATTCCGCACCACACATTTGTTTTGAATGAATACTGATCACGAGTTTGTATAACAAAATTAGGATTAACGTCACTCCACCAACGACAGTTTTGCGATTTTACAGTCCCATTGGAAGTAAACGTTGCTTCATCGGTAAAAATAATGCGTCTTGCCATAAAAGGATCGTCTTCTAGCTCCCCTTTTATCAGACAGCAAAACTCGAACCGTTGCTCAAAGTTTCCTAGTCTCAAGGTATGTATAAATTTTGGTTTGTAAGGTCGAAAACCTTGACCTCCGTTTCTAGTTAAAGTTATTTTCTACATTTCCACAAGTCTTGAAATTAGTTAGAATATTCCCCACTGTTGTGAAATGTATAATTTTATCGGGGTGTCTGTTGTTAAAAATGTCTGCAGCTTCTCGAAATGTTTTATAATTTTCTCCGACAATTAAAATTATTTCAATTTTATCTTCTTTGCTTAATTTCAGCGGCATTTCTTTTTACCATAATATTCAAAGTGATGTTTCAGTAAAGTAATACAATATTGTCGTTGACAATGGCAGTGACAATGCCATTATCAAGAATCGATAAATAAGGAAATTTTGCTGGTATGTAGGTAGGAACAAAAGTAAGAAACTGGACTTGCCAGTAAGAAGCCAAAGTTACATTCCTTAAGAAGTGATTTCAGATAGGAAGCAACAAATCTAGTGCTAGATATGTTTTTTTATTCTAAGTAAGATTTTGTATTACATTTTGCTATAAAATAAAAATTAAAGGTACTTTTCTCTTGGGTCAATTTCGATTTTTTGGAATTTTTGACCACCCTGTATATGTAATCTCAAGTTTGAATATTTTAATATTATTTTGGCAGAAAGCAGAACTTTTTATAGAGAGTAACTTTTTTCCGTTAAACTGCTAATAAAAAAGTTTCCCATATGTAGAGAACTTGAGTAGCCACACTGTATATGTTGATTTTTAGTCCTTCATGGATGGAAAAATACAATGTGTTTTCATTCCGGCTGTACGTCCGTTCACTACTGTCGTTTTCTTTCTCGCGTCCGAATAAAGACTGACGCGAGAAAGAAAATGCCAAAGCAAAACTGTTCTTTTCAGAACAACAGTAGTGAATGGATGTACACCCGGAATGAAAACACATTATAAATATATATATATATATATATATATATATATATATATATATAAGTATATCTAATATCTTGTGGAGTTGCGTGGTCGTTAACTACATTAATCTATTATAGCACATTTTAGTTTCCCTTCAATAAAACTCTTTAATATGATACACAATTTTGAAACTGCAATATTCGACAATTTCTGGTACTCCATCCCTGGAAAATATTATACGATAAAGTAAAGGTATAAGAGAGTTTCCTTTATGCAGCCTGTCTAACTACAGTATTAAGGAAATTTAGGTAGAGGCAATTAAATAATCCCTTCAAAGCCTAACTTAAACGAATACCTCTGGGAATACGTTAAAATTTGAGACGGAATATAGGGAACAAAAATTAAACTACAATAGTGCTCTTATATTTTGTTCTAGATCAATAATTCAATTAAATTAGGCCTTCCTTATTTTGACGGCTTTGAGTATATATCAGCAATAATAAATATGTGTTCTATTGAGTTTAAAGCATTATTTTTGCAATATCAAGATGTTCACTGCCAAGTGGATTAGCGTCATTATATTCTTTGTCCACGCTGTCTTCTGAGTATAAAGAGACAAAATCTTAGTTTTATTTGGAATTATCTGGAATGAAAAAGGTTGCTTTTAGCATTTATTATAGGTAGAATGATAAAATTTAAATATTAAAGTAAATATTAAAATCCCTAGCCAGTAATATACCTATGTTTATTGTTTATTAACTGTTAACTGTATTAGTCATTGTTCCAGTATATTTAACAATAATGTCACACCAGATGATGGCACTATGTCCCAAATAGGTTTTGGAAAATTTTGAAAATTTGACAGTTAAGTCAATTTTCTTATTTTAAAAGGAACAGCCTGTATATTATCGCATTTTTGGATTCCTCGGAAAATTCTAGGTATATCTTATGCATAATATCCTATACATAAGTTCAACCGTTTTAGAGATATTTTGAATTTTATGTCAAAAATGGCGTTTGCAGGTGTAGATATAACTATCAATATCTGCTCATGAAAGTCTCTATTATTTATTTGCGGTAGGTTTCCTTGTCGAAGGGGGCTGTGCTATTTTTATAATAAATAAATACAGGATGATCAAAAACTGACATTTATATTTTACTTGTAAAAATCGTTAAAAGTAACTTTTTTCAAATAGAAACCCCCAATTTTTATAGTTTTATCTTAGCACTTAAAATAAGGGTAACTTTGTATCAGATTGCCTATACCAAAAATTTGTAGTTTTCGAAATATTGACAATTTAACATTTTTTTATTGTAAAAATGCCATACGGCTTCTAAGTTTTGTTATTAGTTGGCCATGACGGAGGGGCGCGACGAAAACAAAAACAACTGAAAATAAAAACGTCATGTTTGTTGTCGTTGGACAATTACCTATTAATATAATTAATTATTATAAATAATTATAATTATTAAATTAGTAATCATGCCGTGGCGAATAAATTATTCACACGAGGAATATTTGAATTTGTTTATTATCTATGGGGAATGTAACAAAGTTTTAACTAGAACATGCCAGATATTTGCCGATGTATATCCAGATATACAGGGTGTAATTTAATTGATGGCTGAAAGTGCAGGATATGATTTCTTAGCTTATTTAAAAAAGAAAGGTTCACATAAACATACTTCCCAAACCTCTCAACTTTTGAGCTACAGGGTGTTAAAGTTAAAAAAAAAATCGTTTTCCTATTATTACTTTAATACTGTTCTTAGTATTTTCATAAAATTTGGCACGCACATACTAAGCACTAATAGGCATTTTTTGATGTAGAAGATTTTCTAATATTTCTACCTGTGGCGTCCGTACCGGATGTAGACTGAAGATTTTTCTAAAAAAATATGGTACGGTACTGCTTTTTCCGGAAACGAAAATTAATTTTGAAATCCTCATTTATTTTGCAACAAATTTAAATTCTTGACATTTTTTCGTCCGACGAACTGTTTTGGCGTAAAAGAATAAAAATTATTTTCATGCATGGCAAAATCTCTAAAATCTAATGGTAATGAAAAATTCGTTTTTGACTCAATACTCATAATACTTACTAATACCTTTTTTGTATTAAACTTGAATTGTAGTAATGGCTATTTTAATCGATTGACTTTAATTTAATAAAAATTAGACAAAAACACATCTTACCTACAAACTGCCACATGAGACTTTAGCGATTTTGCAATGCATGGAAACTAAAAAAAAATCTTACAAGTTTTGACAACTTCTATGCATAAAATAAACTAATATTTAATTTAATTATCACAACAATTGTTGAAAATGTCCTCCTTCTGCTAGAATACAGGCTTCAATTCTATTTCTCATGGATTGGCGAACCCTTTTAAAAAGTCCAGGAGTATTTCTTATGGTTTGGCAAGAAAGTAAAATTTTTTGCCTTAGTTCTTCTATAGTTTGAACCGGTGTAGTATAAACTAAAGTCTTGAGGTGCCGGCACAAAAATAGTCTAAACTATTTAAATCAGGGGACCTGGGAGGCCAAGATTGAGTTCCTCCCCATCCTATCCAGCGATTGGTAAACGCCTCATTTAGAAATTCCCTACCATGAATGCTAAAATGTACAGGAGCACCATCATGTATATACCACATTTCTTCTCTTAATAAAAGAGGTACATCCTCGAGCAAAATTGGCAAATCGTTTTCAAAAAAGTGGCGGTAGGATAGTCCATCCAATCGTCCTGGAAGAAAGAACGGTCCTATGAGGAAATCTCCAACTATTCCAGCCCACACATTCACGGAAAACTGCTCCTGATGATGAGCCTCAGTAATTGGCTGTGGTTTTTCTTCTGCCCATACATGATTATTATGGAAATTTCAAATGGAACTGCCGGAAAAATTAGCTTCATCAGTAAAGAGTATTTTATCAAAGGATTTTCAAGAAGTTTTTCTAAAAACCACCGGCAGAAATTTAAACGCAATGGAAAATCACGCAGCAGAAGTGCTTGAACCCTTTGAATATGATATGGGTATAGTAAATTGTCAACAAGTATTTTCCAAATAAGGAAATGGGAAACATTTAGCATTACCGCAATTTTCCTAGTACTTGTTTCTGGATTGTCCTCAATTGTGTTCAAAACAGCTTCCTCTAATTCTGGTGTTCTCACCGTGCGATGTGCCCCTTTGGAACTATTGTCAATGCTAAGACTCCCAATTTCATGTAGTCTTCTGTGTATTCTTGAAAACATTCTAGCATCGGGAATGATACGATTTGGATACCGCTCTTGATATATTCGCCTAGCCATAAACACATTCCCGTCAGCAAGTCCGTAGGAGAAATGCATATCTGATAACACGGAATTTGTAAATCTTAACATAGTTTACTTTTTTTTTTTATTATTGATTAAAGAAATTTTCACAATGTAAAAAACTGCAACTTTTATGAATACTTATCAAAATAAGATCGTAACGTAATTGATCAAATGTCATTATTTTAGAAACAAGATAGGGCACTAGCCTACTAGTTTAAAATAATTTCGTTATACCACAAATGCATGAAAACAATTTTTATTTTTTTACGCGAAAACAGTGCGTCGGACGAAAAAAAGTTAAGATATTAAATTTGTCTCAAAATAAATGAGGATTTCAAAAATGATTTTTAATTCCGGAAAAAGCAGTGGCGTGCCATACTTTTTTTAAAAAATCTCCAGTTTACATTCCGTAACGGACGCCACTGGTGAAATTATCAAAAAATCTTCTACATCAAAAAATACCTATTGGTGCTTAGTAGATGCGTGCCAAATTTTACGAAAATACTAAGGACAGTATTAAAGTTATGGTGAGAAAACGAATTTTTTCTTAAAACTTTAACACCCTGTAGCTCAAAAGTTGAGAGGTTTAGGACGTATATTCATACGAACTTTTTTTTCTTAAATAAGCTAAATCATATCCTGCATTTTCAGCCATCAATTAGATTACACCCTGTATAGAAACCGTCATCGAACAGTGTTAAACAAATGTTGGTGCAGTTTTGCGAATTTATACAAGACGACCCTTGATTTTTGGACAACATAATTTGAACCGATGAAGCAAAATTTACGAGAAATGGCCTTTTTAACAGATACAATTTTTTTATAAAGTTTTGCGCTTTACAAAGACAATATAAACTCTTACTCAGTTGAACAAGCTTTTCGGACTAAAACTGCGTGAAAAATCGACTTAAAGAAAACTCATTGAAATGCAAATAAGCTTTTAAAATTTTAAACATAAACTAAACTGCAGATCCCTTGAAAGACTTTACGCCAAGCTTTCAGAAAGTGAGCCACGTATTTTATCCAACCGGCGCACAGTGTGGTAAATCGGCCATGTAGTACGACATAATTATTCAAGCATTGTTTTAACGTTTTTTAAATTTCATATAATACTTTTTTAGGATAGGTAACAAAATGTTTTGCAAAAAAAAATGTAAACAAGATGCGGGTTACTAAAATGGCTTCAGTTTTTAATAAAAATGTAATGTTTTGTGTAACTTAATAACACAATTGATGTCAAAATGCATGAATCATTGCTTTAAACTTATTAACTAATAACTATATGACGCATATAAAATTAAGATAGAATACAAGGTGTCTTGTCATATATTGCTTTATTTAGGTTATGTAGAATTGTGAGTACAAAATATCATTGAGTTTCTATTCTATTCATTACATAACCAATAGAAGAACTTTTAGACTAAACAATATGTAACAGATAATGTTTTAGAAAAGCCCACTACGTATGCACCTGCACCCAAGCACTCCTTAATTTTTTTGATATTGGTAATAAAACATTCAAATGAAAATTAATTAGTTAGGTATACTTTTCGTGATAAATAAATTGCTTTTGTTATTTGCCATATACAATGAAGTCGATATTTTTTAGATAACTAACTTAATATATTTTTATATTTATTTTTGTATTTATTTTATATTTTATATATTGCACTTTATATATTTTTATATTTTTATGAAATTATCTTTACAAAAATAAAGGTAGAAAAGTCGTTAAAATTTACCTAATTGATTAGTTTTTTATTTGAAATTTTCATTTCTAATATTAAAAGAATTGAAGGGAGTGTGGTTTTATAAAATTATATCTTAGTTATTTATCGAATTTTAAAAGTGTTATCATTTTGCTTGGAAATAATGTGGCATTATAACTGTTAATTTAGTTTTAACACGATGTGGCATGTAAAACTTCTACCGAGGGATAAAATATCCATATTTTTAAAATGGGTTCGCCATCTTGAACTTTAAAAAGATGACAGCTGTAATACAAAATTCCGAAATTTTGTACCTTAGTCTTTGCAAAATGTTTACCGTTATTACACTCGGACGATTATTTGCAAAGTTCTGGTCATATAAACATCGTGCAGTTTTTTTTGGTGCAGTCAGTAGTAATTAAGGAGCCATAGTTAAAGCTATATAAATCCCGAATGGGCATCTATGAGCAGCTAATTTTTTGGCTTTTGGTTAAAAGGGATCCTTTTTCTTATTTTTTATATAAAAATTAAACTAAACTTCAACAAACTTTTTTTTGCATGCTCTACAAGTTAAAAAAAACTACCTAAATATAGTAATACCTAAAAAGACCCAAATTTTCTGAGGTAAGGGCTTTAATATTTAAAAAGTTTTGATACCGTAGAAAACTTTAATTATAAACAGTAGTCATGTAAGAAATTAGAAAAACATTTGCTATGTTTAGTATCATATTTTCTGTTTTGAAAATGATGTATAGAAACATGTTAATTTCAGATTTAAAATATTTACTAACTTTAAGGCTTCCCCTCCGAGAACTGTAATTATAATTTTGTTTCTCAATTGCATTTTTCTATTATTAACACTATCTTAAATATAGATTTTTAGAATATGTTAAGAATATTGCAAAATTACATTTGGGACTTATGTCGTGCTAGACGGCCGATTTAACTCACTGTGCGGCGTCCACGTTAACAAAAGTTGAAACAATTGTACTTAATTTTAAGATATATGAATTTGTGAGATTTATTTAAAAGCAAGCTGACCTACTTTCCCCCATAATACCTTACAGTACTTTCACAGTTGGGAAATTTGGTTAATAAATTAAAAAATTACTAAATCGCATATTTGGGCACATATACAATATGTCTAAACTTACGCCCAGTGACTTTCTTCTTCTTTAGAGCCCCTAGGACACCCAATTTTTTTTGACTTGACTATGACGAAGCATGAAAATAGTGTAACTAGTTATAGTAACTTTTGTCATACTTCTGCAGGGGAGAATCTCAAATAAAACTTAATACTTCATGCAGGGCCGATTTGGGGGATTTACATGATGAAAATGACCCTTTTGATTTGCCTAACGTGCTGGTCAGCCGACGTCGCTGTTCTCAGCGTCAAATTTTTAATGACAGTTCTTTAGAACATAATCAAAATACAGGGTGTTAAAAAAGTACGCTGCCAAACTTCAAGGGATGATTCCTCGCATTATTCTAAGACAAAAAGTTTATATACACATAGTTCTGAAAACGAATAGTTTTCAAGATACAGGGTGTTAAATTTCTATGAAAAAAAATGTTTTTCTATCATAACTTTTATACCACTCTAGATATTTTTATTAAATTTGGTGTACATCTTTTACCTATTAAAGAGCAGTTTTTGATGCAAAAGTATTTTTTAAATTTCTACCAGTGGCGTTCGTACGGAGTTTGGACAGAATGTTTATTAAGAAAAAAAAGATACGCCACTGCTTTTTCTAAAAACAAAAATTATTTTTGAAATTCCCATTTAATTTTAAGCAAATTTGGTCTCTAGACTTACCTTCGTACGACGCACAATTTTTATGTAAAAAAATAAAAACAATTTTCATACATCTACTGCAATCCGAATCCAATTTGCAAGGATAATTTTTTGTAAAATCCGCTACTGTTTAATTTTTATGAAACATACCTATTTGGAAGTGGGCACGCGTAATGCTGTGGTTAGAATAAAACATTAAATAAATAAAAAAAAAACTAAACAACACCAAGACGTTTATTAATAAAATAATTGTAAACCAAACATAACTTAACCAACCTTACAAATAATAATTTCACAGAATTTAATTTTAAAGTAACTGCTGGAAATGGCCTCCCCCGACTTCAATACATGCGTTTGTACGCCTTATTAGCGACTAGCGAACCCTTTCGAAAATACCAGGAGTGTTCCTAATAATTTCACAGGACTCTTCTATCCGATTTCGTAGATCGTCTTCGCTTCGAACTGGTGTAAACTAATGCTTTAAGGTGTCCCCAGAGAAAGAAATCTATCGGATTAATATCAGGTGACCTGGGTGGCCAAAATTGTGGTCCTGCACGCCCAATCCAGCGATCGGTATAATTTTGATCTAGGTACTGACGTGCCACTAAACTGAAGTGCGGTGGAGCACCGTCATGCATAAACCACATAGAACGCCTTTGCCTTAGTGGAACATCTTCCAAAAGTTCAGGTAAAACATGTTCAATAAATTGTCTATACTCCTCACCAGTAAGCCTGCTAGGCAGAAAGTGAGGCCCGATAAGGAAATCTCCTACAACTTCAATCCAAACATTTACAGAAAACTGCTCTTGGAAATGATTTTCAATTATGGCGTGAGGATTTTCATCGGCCCACACATGATTGTTATGAAAGTTTATGATTGCGTTACGGGAAAAACATGCCTCGTCCGTAAACAACACCTGAGATAAAAACCTTGGATTTTGCATTAACTTATTTCCTACCCATCTACAAAAAGCCACTCTTAGCGGAAAATCTCTTGGCAAAAGAGCTTGGACACGTTGCGAATGATATGGATAAAGTTGTTGATCCTTTAAAATTTGCCATACTAATACGTGAGTAATGTTTAATTCAGTCGCAATTTTTCTCGTACTAGTTTCTGGGTTTTCATCAATTGCATTTAGGACAGCTTCCTCTATCTGAACCGTTCTTACTGTTCTTGGTCTCCCTATAAGGGCAGCAGACTTCTTAAAACTACCCGTTTCACAAAGTTTGGAGTGAATATTTGCAAAAAATTGTCTGTTAGGTAGTGGACGGTCAGGATATCTTTCTTGATACATCCGTCTAGCGGCGCGAGCGTTACCATCAGCCATTCCATACACGAAATGCATGTCTGCCATTTCACGGTTTGTAAACTGAACCATTTTTACCGAAAGAAAATTAAATAAACTTTTAAAAATTACACAAGTGCACCTTTATTAATAGTTTTGACAACTGTCATGTTATTGTTATAAACAAACGAAGAACTGTCGTTTAGCAAAGCAAAGCCCACCTTGACAATTTAGGTTTCTTTGACTACTGAATTAAATTGCAGTTTGTTTCTTAAATTTTCCTACCAAATTGTTAGTTCTATTAAAAAAAATACATTTAGAAATGAGGGTTTAATAGTGAATTGTAATAAATTAAAAAAAGGAAAATTAAGCTCGCGAATGGCAAATACAAATCACAAGTGTTGGCGCAAAAAAGTTTGGGAGATAAAAGGGGACATGACCCAGAGTCACTCAGTAGATTATTCCAAATTTATAATTATTTCTTTTTATGGGTACTACTAACAGCATTACGCGTGCCAACTTTCAAATAATATGTTTAATAAAAATAAACAGAAGCGGATTTTACATAAAATTACCATTGCAAAATTGCATTTGGATTGCAATGATTTTTATTTTTTTACGCGAAAACCGTGTGTCGTACAAAAGTAAATCTGGAGACCAAATTTTCTTTAAATTAAACGGAGATTTCAAAAATAATTTTTGTTTTCAAAAGAAGCAGTGGCGTATCTTTTTTTTCTTAAAAAATATTAATTTCAAACCCCGTAGGGACGCCACTGGAAGAAATAAAAAAAAACCTTTTGCATCAAACACTGTCCTTTAATGGGTAAAAGATGCACACCAAATTTGATAAACATACCTAGAGTGTTATAAACGCTATAATAGAAAAACAAGTTTTTTCTTACAACTTTAACACCCTGTATCTTGAAAACTATTCGTTTTCAGAACTATGTTTATATAAACTTTTTGTCTTAGAATAATGCGAGGAATCGTCCCTTGAAGTTTGGCAGCGTACTTTTTTAACACCCTGTATAAAAGATGATTCAAGTTATAAGTCATTTAGCCAACATTCGTTAGTGTGTACTGATCGTAGCACTGAATATACTACTTTTAATCAAAACACCAATGTTGACAGTGATAGATTTAATACAATTTAACGACCTTCTGTCGAATGAAACTACTAAAAATGAGACTAACTCGTTAAAACCGATGTTTCAGTTGGGCTTTTTCACCCTCATCAGGTACGATTGCATGATAATGTACCTTTAAGAGACACTATCTTAATTAATATAAATTTAACCAAAAATATTAACACTTCCTTTTCTGAGTTCACAGGTGACCCAAAGGCCATGGAAGAACCCAACTACTGTCCCTATTCGGCTTCTAACAGCTTTCTGCTTAGTACAAATCATATCTCTAAAAAACAAACGATTCTTCTAAATGAAAAAAAAAAGTAAAATTAATCACAACGTTTCGACTTTAAACCGTCCATCATCAGATCATGGCATTTTTAATCGAAATAATGTTCAAATAATATTGTCAATTCTCACCGAATAAGCTGTGTGACAATAGAACACGTGTTTTTCCCATATGGCTATGAGTTTTTTACCAGATTTGAAGCCGATTGGATAAGCAGTTTTTCAGCTACGCCGCGAACAGACCGACAGACAGACAAACAAACAAACAGACAGACAAACAGATGGAATAGAGAGAACGTGAAAATCTAAAAAAACCTCGTAGGGTAATTTTTCCACGATTACAATACTTTTCTTTACGAGGAAAATAACTGATTTACTTTACCTTCGAAAATCGTTTTCCTTATTTTTACTAAAATGTATTCTTAAAAAATGCAAACTAAGCAACTTATACCGCGAAACTCCTATAGCTATAAATCTTAACAAAGCAGTCGATACTCAAAGGTAGTAAATCCAAAACCTTAATGAAATAGCAAGCTCCGTTATTGGGTCCCAACTCGGGTAGAACTTAAGCACGTCTTTTTTCTACTAAATCAAATCTCTGTCATCCCAGTCCGCGATACCGCTAATATCGTATGCAGAAGCCCGCACAATTCTGTTATCAAATAAAATATATGGCTAGTTTATTTACTTAAAAACTGGGAAAACCAGAGATTATCTGAACCCTGAGTTTCTTCTCTGAATTTATTGGCAAAATAAGATGGTACATAAAGAATATGGGGTGTTTTGGGGAAAATTTATGAATACGAAAATAACAGCAAGTTATGTATATGAAATGGGAATATATGTGTATACTTGAGTATTTTCTATAAAAGAATGGGAAGATCTCATCATTGCCTATCAATACCATCAAGTTTACAATAAAAAGGGCTATAAAAAAGGAGGAACGTTTCTAAATTAAATTTTATCTAATTAACGCCCAATTAATTATTATCATTAGTAATCTCCCTAGTGCTTGAATTATTGCCGGAAATTATTTGCGAATGGACTAATTTTTTGAAAATGTTGCGTTTCGGAAACGAAAATACAAAGTATTAGAAGTGAAGTTGAGACTTTGACGCCCCACAATACTAGAAGATCTAAGGCTAGTGTTTAGAGGCAATTTTTGGAGTTTTCTAAACATCATACGACGTTATAGATAAAACAATACCTCTATCAAAAGTATCTGACATATTGGAAGACTACGCATTTAATATAAAAAGAAAGGACCCTGAAGAATACGAGGAAACTGTGGTAAAGGTTATGAGGAACTCGACAGCAAATCAAATCCAAGTCATTTTGGACTATAAGTTAAATTGTAATGAACATATAACCTACATACTGAATTAAGCGGATAAACGGTTAAATATCCTAAGAGCAGTTGTTAATCATAATATACTCAAAATAACGTTGAGCGATTATAGCTATATAGAACGGAAGCTTTCACGGCTTCAAATTGGAATTACTGTCCGACGTTTCGCCTTCGATTGCACGAGGCATCTTCAGGGATCTTTACTCCACAATATCTGAACACTGAATGAGCTCGAAGAGATTCAGGCGGGTTTTTATACCCGACTTCTGCTCGCCGTACCGTGACACTGTGTTAAGATCGGTTTCCACGTGTGATGTAGACCGTAACCCGTGTCTCTATTGAAATTTTTTGTATGTTTAAATATTTCAATAGATTCTCTAACTTTTCGTTTATAAAAACCTGAAACCGATGCTAGAACCTTGGTCTCCTTTATATTTATGAAATGGCTAGTGTTATGCTGGTGTTCAGCTACAGCAGATTGAACAATTTGTTTCTTTTCAATACATAGTTCATGTTCCTTAAGTCTAGTTGATATTGAGCGTCCTGTTTCACCCACATACACTTCTCCACAGGAGCAAGGAATTTTATATACTCCTTCTGTTTGGAAAGGTACAAGATCTTTCGGGGATCGCAAGCATTGTCCAATCTTCTTATGTGTATTGAAGATTGTACGTATGTTGAACCGCCGAAGAACAACACTACCTAATGGTGGCTCTTTATCATTCTCCTTTGGCGGGGTTGGTTTACTACATCTTTTAATTGAACGCGTAGTATCTTCAGTGCAATAGCCATTCTCTCTGAGAGCTTCGGTCAGTTTCGATGTTTCCGATGTTAAAGAATCTTGATCAGAAATCGGAATAGCTCTGAATACTAGTGAGTTAATAACCGATTTCTTTTGTGCTGGATGGTGATGAGAATGTGCATTTAAGTATCTATTTGTATGCTTCGGTTTTCTTCTATACACAGAATGTCCTAATGTACCATTTTCCTTCCTTTGAACACATGCATCTAGAAAGGAAAGTGTTCCATTAGATTCAATTTCCATCGTGAACTTGATATTATGATGTTGCTGATTAAGGTGGTCCAGAAATATGAGGACATTATCCTGTCCATGAGGCCAAACAACAAAAGTATCATCTACATATCTAAACCAGTGCTTCGGTTTTAGTGGAGCGGATGTTAGATCAATATCCTTAAAGGCTTCCATAAAGATATTCGTTACCACAGGTGATAGAGGAGATCCCATAGCTGCCCCTGAAGTTTGTTCATGAAAAATGAAATAAGCAGATGTAAGACAAGCTTCCACTAGGTCTATTAAGTTCTTATCAAGATTTTTATTATCCAGTATGTCTGATATAATGGAAATTGAGTGACACGAACATTTATGTAAAGTGATTCTACATCGAAACTGACCAAAATATCTTCGGGATCCAACTGGATTGTCTTAAGTTTTTCCACGAAATGTGCACAGTTTTTAATAAAAGAATCTGTTTTTCCAGTAAATGGATTAAGAAAATTTGAAATCTTTTGAAAGATATTTACCTAGTTTGTATGTGGGCGAGTCTATTGCACTGACGATCGGTCGAAGTGGTACGTTGTCCTTGCGTATCTTCGGAAGACCGTAGAGTCTGGGAATCTTGGAGCTGCTTGGTTTTAATGATTTTTTCTTCGCTGGTGGTAGACTGGATGTGTTGATCAAATTGGTAATGCGTCTTTCTATTCTACTTGTGGGGTCTGCCTGCATAACTTTATAGGTATCGTTATCCAAAAGTTGAGTAACCTTTTCCACATATTCTGTTCTGTCCATGACGACTGTGGCGTTGCCTTTATCTGCTGGAAGTACCAGAATGTTTGCGTCTTTGTTTAAGGTCTTCCTTGCTGTTTTTTCGGCTGCGGAGAGGTTCGACTTCGGTGGTTTTGAATTTTTAATGATCTTCGCTGTCTCATATCTGACTTCATCGGCTTATTCCACTGGTAATCTTCTGATTTCTGCTTCAACAGAAGATACTGTGTCTTCTACGGGAATGCTACTCGGTGCTATTGCGAAGTTTTGGCCCTTGGAAAGAACGGAAAGTTCTGCTTCGCATAACGGCTTCGATGACAGGTTGATAACTGTGTTCTGCGGAAGTTTTACTGGATTTTTTTTGTTCAGGAGGGCTTCAAACTTCTTTTGTTGCTTAAGTGTAACTTCTTGATGGATTTTTTCTGCCTGTGCGTTGGTAATGTTGTCCAAAGTTTTAAATGTAGTTCTTTCTAGTCTAGAAATTAGCTTCTAGACTAGCACAAAAGAAATCGGTTATTAGCTCACTAGTATTCAGAGCTATTTCGATTTCTGATCAAGATTCTTTAACATCGGAAACATCGAAAGCGACCGAAGCTCTCAGAGGGAATGGCTATTGCACTAAAGATATTACGCGTTCAGTTAAAAGATATAGTAAACCAACTTCGCCAAAGGAGAATGATAAAGAGCCACCATTAGGTAGTGTTGTTCTTCCCTACATACATGGCACTACAGACAAAATAGGACGATTACTTCAGTGGTCCAAGATACGTACACTCTTTAATACACATAAGAAGATTGGACAATGCTTGCGATCCCCGAAAGATCTTGTACCTTTCCAAACAGAAGGAGTATATAAAATTCCTTGCTCCTGTGGAGAAGTGTATGCGGGGGAAACAGGACGCTCAATGTCAACTAGACTTAAGGAACAAGAACGATGTATTAAAAAGAAACAAATTGTTCAGTCTGCTGTAGCTGAACACCAGCATAGCACTGTCCATTTCATAAATGTAAAGGAAACCAAGGTTCTAGCATCGGTTCCAGGTTTTTATAAACGAAAAGTTAGAGAATCTATTGAAATATTTAAACATACCAAAAATTTCAATAGAGATACGGGTTACGGTCTACATCACACGTGGAAACCGATCTTAACACAGGGTCACGGTTCGGCAAGTACAAGTCGGGTATAAAAGCCCGCCTGAATCTCTTCGAGCTCATTCAGTGTTCCAATCTCGTGAAGTAAAGATCCCTGAAGATGCCTTGTGCAATCAAAGGCGAAACGTCGGATAGTAATTCCAATTTGACACGGTCTAATCTCAAGAACCATGATTTCTTGATTATAGCCATTTTTGTAAAATATATACAGATGGCTCCAAGAATGAAAAGGGGGTTGGGTGGGCTTTTTCCATTCCTGAACGTAACTAAGCAATTTAAATGTGAACAGTTTGCGTCTATCTTTATGGGGATTATTCGGACTTGGTACCAATTGTGAGAGAAATGTCTGAAAGTATTTGGAGGCAGGAGCTTAGAAGTTGTGCTAATGGTAAAGTGTATATACATTAAATTGAATAAAAAACCTTTGGTTCCCAGAATCAAATTACTTACCTCGGTATTTGTTAGTCTCATATTTCCAATTTTTGACAGGACATGGGAATTTTAATAATCACTTTTATAAAATAAAACAGTGGTGGCTCGCGGGTGAAAAAGTAAGTGAAATCGCAATAATTTTTTTTCAATAATTTTTTTACGACCTAAATTTTGTATACTAAATCAATTCTCCTATCCTTCATAACAGCAAATTTATTTATAACATCCTCATAAAATGGGTGAGTTGCCCTAATCTCCTCCAGAAATTCTTTTTGAACTGAAATATTGCTTAGAGAAGTAAGTCTTTCTTGAGATATTGTATTCCTTAAATAATTTTTTACACATTTGAAGCAACAAAAACTTCTTTCCACTGAAGCACTTGCCGACGGTATTGTCAAAATAAGGGAAAACACTTTATATTCTTTGGTTAAAATATCTTTATTTTCATTAATTTTTTTCACTTGCTCTTGCAGCGATATATTCCAATTACTGTCATTGGCAAAAATAAGAACAAGCTCATTTTTAAGTCGTTGACTTTTTGAAAATATTTCCCCATATAACTGAAACAAATTTTCAAATGGGCCAGTCGGAAAATTTAAAAGATATTCGAAAAATTTAGCAGAATCTGCCAAACATAAAAATGTAAGTTTTTCACAGTCTTGTAAGCTTAGTGTCATTTCCATTAAAATATGGTCCAATATTTCATAAAAAAGGGTTTTTTACTTAGCCCTAATTTCTTCAGGTGAAAGCTTATCAAGCTCACGTTTGATGATGTAATAGAATTTGCTTTATCAAACATGGTATTAAAAAAATGTTCATTTCTTTTTTTACAGAGAGCCTCACGACAGCGTTTTATATTGGATATGCAAAAATGAATGTCAAGCGATTTTTTTTGAAGAACGCAAATAGTATGTCCGTGATTGAAAAAATGTCATTAAACACTAATGCCAGAAACGTGAATTCAAAATCGTTCATCTTACCTAAAAATCCTTTCGCAAGCCGGAATTGATTTTTCATCAGATTTGTCACAGTTTGTAATAAATTCAAAGACGTCTTTTAATTTATGCTAGTCTTGAACAATCACATTTACTAACTTCGAATTTGAAGACCAACGAGTTTCTGTAATTGTTAGTATACGCCTCGTAGATGCAGATGTAAGAGCATCGTTCGTTTAGCTGAGTGATGAAAAAATGAGGGAATACCACTAAGGCTTGCAAAAAACAATGGACACTTAGAAATATTTTTAAACTTTGCTGCATCACAAGGTTAAGACGATGTGCAAGGCCATTTAGATAGCCAGACATCACACTTGCGCCATCGTAACATTACCCTATTAATTTATGTTTATAGTCAAATTGTTCCAAAATTTGATCTAATATTAAAATATATTATTGACATTATAAAATCCTAAGAAACCCTCGACTATGGAACCTTCTGAATTAACGTATCTTAAAGTTATGGATGACTGGGAGGTTTGCGTAATATTAGTGGTGTTATCCACTTGCACAGAAAAAAACTGTGTATTCATTATTTCATTTTTTACATGATCATTTAAATAATCAGAAATGCATTCAATTATTTCGTTTTGAATAGTTTTCGAGTCACTAGTAAAAACGTTTTTAATTTTTTCGTGATGATCTTTTAGTCCTTGGGAACTTCTCGATATTAATAAACCTAAAAGCTTTTTAAAATTCCCCCTATTTATTGACTCGCTGCTCTCATCATGGCCGCGAAGGACTAACTCTTGTTTTGCAAGGTACAAGCGAGGACTGAACAGGGACCTATTTTCGACCTTCCTTGTATTTTGGAAAAATTCAAAATAGCCAATCGATGTATTTTTTCTTGTAGAATCCAAAAATGTCATCGAAAAAATATTTGAACCAGAAACAAAAGAGTTACGCTATGCATCAGATGTTTTTTAAATGGAATGTATTTTTTTATAGATTTTTGGAAAGAGTGATTTTTTTTATGTCTTCTGATTAAAAGATTTGATTTTGCGATAGCTGTTTATATTACATTTTAATTTTTACAAACTAAAATTTTAGCTTCACCTGTTTAAAATATACGATAGGTTGGTATAGGTGATCAAGGTAAAATGACGTTTGAATGCTTTGTCAATAAAAATTGACATTATTTTAATTATTGTCGAAGTCTTCACCTAAAAAATATATATTTGACTCTGATCGAAATGAAATATCTTTGGACGAGAGCCTACAGATTGTTATGCTATTTTACAAGTGCCAAGAAAATGCAAGAAGAAGATTTATTGCAAATTTTCATAGAAATATATCCATCAATACAATTCTAAGGATAAAAAACCTATTTGAGGAAAATAAAACTTTACATGATAGAAAAAGAAATTCAATAAAAAATAATTATTAAATAATAAAATAAAACTACTAATAACATAAGTTTTCAATGTGACCGCCGTTTTTCTCGAAACAACATCGATAACCCCTTTGTAGCCTTTCTAAACTTGCTGTTACAATATGATTTTCCTGGTTAAGGCGGTTTATTTCATCGACAATTTTTCCCATGATCTCTTGAATATTTTCGTTTCGTTGTCTGTATACGACGTTCTTCAAATGGCCCCAAAGAAATGTATCCAAAACTGAGAGGTCGGGGCTATTGGAATATGTTCCATTTCGCCCTATCCATTCGTTATGGCGCCGATTTAAAAATTGAAACATCATGCACGGCATGAGGAGGCGCCCCATCATGTTGCCAAATTAAATTTTATTCTGCCAATGGTAAGTCTTCCAAAAAATTTTCAATTTCGTTTTCTAAAAACTCATAATATCTGTGCCCATTTAAAGTCCCGTTAAAAAATATTTAAAATTTTATTGTTTTTTATCCCACACCAAACATGAATAGAATTCCTCCCTTGAAATTTAATAGTCTGGAACTTTTTTGGATTTTCAACGGCCCAGTGGTGACTATTATGTCTGTTGAATAGTCGATGTTGTGAAAGTAGACGTCGGTCCACACAATATTTTTGAATAAATCAGGGTCTTCGTTTTCTTGCCGAATTACCATTTGAGAAACAAATTGGAAGCGAAGTTCTTTTTGTGCCGGTGTTAGGTGCTGAAGTGGAAGGATACGAAAAGGCCTAAATTTATGAATTTTCAGAGTCCTGTGAATAGTCCCTCGGGTAACTCTTTGCGCCTTACACCGCCACCGTACTGAACTTCCCGAACTGCATCCGAAATAGATTTGGTTGGATTAACTTGAAAATAATTTATAATGGCCTGGTCTCGATTTCTTCTTCTTTGTATATTTCTTTTTCTATCATGTAAAGTTTTATTTTCCTCAAATAGGTTTTTTATCCTTAGAATTGTATTGATGGATATATTTCTATGAAAATTTTCAATAAATCTTCTTCTTGCTTCTCTTGCATTTCCTTGGAACTTGTAAAATAGCATAACAATCTGTAGTCTCTCGTCCAAAGAGTATTTCATTTCGATCAGAGTCAAATATATATTTTTTAGTGTTCGACAATAATTAAAATAATGTCAATTTTTATTGACAAAGCATTCAAACGTCATTTTACCTTGATCACCTATACCAACCGATCGTATATTTTAAACAGGTGAAGCTAAAATTTTAGTTTGTAAAACATTAAAATGTAATATAAACAGCTATCGCAAAATCAAATCTTTTAATCAGAACGGACATAAAAAAAATCACTTTTTCCAAAAATCGTATAAAAAACGATACATTCCATATAAAAAACACCTGATGCATAGCGTAACTCTTTTGTTTCTGGTTCAAATATTTTTTCGATGATATTTTTGGATTCTCTGAAAAAATACATGGATTGGCTATTTTGAATTTTTCCAAAATACAAGAAAGGTCGAAAATAGGTCCCTGTTCAGTCCTCGCTGGAACACCCTGTACAAAACTGCGTCAATTACCAAGCACATAAATAGTCTATTTAATTAGCAGTTTTCGTTAAAATGTATTTTATATAGTTTAGCATTTTCTTTTAAAGTGTCAGCTATACTGCTTTGATTTTTTACAAATGCTTTTAGCATTAATTCGCATTTTAAATGCTCCGCCGAGTCTTCATGTTTATGTAAAGACTTACATATAGTTAACATACCTGCAAATCCTTCCTTATTCCACACTGAATATTTATTGGAAACTAGTAAACAAGGCCAGCAAAGCAATTTTTGTAATATTTGACTACTGCATAACCATTTATACGCCGAAAACCAGGATGACGATTAAAATTCTGATCTTGTTCCTTCCATCGATTAAATGGAGTTTCCAACAAAATGCAAACCACATCCGCAATTGGATTCTTCAATAATGTAAATTAATAAACCCGACACCAAATAAAGTTGTAACAACATCATAAATAAATATAATACAAAACAGTCAAGCAAACTGCAAAGGAACTAACCGGTTGCAGCGAAATCCGCGAAGATAAAAGTACGCAACCACCCCAAACTGAACGACACGTGGGTATAGTGTACTGCGTTAGCAATTCGCCGAGAGCGTTATATGGCGCTGGTTAATATTATTCTTTTTGTTCGCTCGACTTCATCGAGTAGGCATTGTCATGGCAACGTAGTAGGAAAATTGTAAACTAAACATAGGACCTCCAGCAAAGTCGAAGCGGTTTGCGCCACTGTTATAGTTGTTATAATAAAGTTCGATTGAAAGTTTTAAAAAGACATGGCGCCAACGGTGAGGTAAAATATTTATTCGAGATTTACAGTTTATCTTTTGCCAATTAGGTGAATAAATGAATGTAAAAACTTAAATTTTAAGAGATATATAATAAATATAGTTAGATGTTTGCTTGTTTATTTTTCCTGGTGAAGTAGCACTTCACCTACTTCACCTGAATAGCCGCCACTGAAATGAAACTGAGTAACAGTCCTTTATGTACTTGTGACAATAAAATAGTTGATGATCTAAATCATAAACTCTTTAATTGTAAACATAATCAACAAGCAGTTGGATATCTTTTGTCCGAACTTGGTAGAGTCCATTTGTTGATCCACATTGAAATTGAGCGTGTTTTTCTAAAATATTTATTAGGGTTAGAATCTGGGATTTAATTTGAGCATTCGTTTTTTTCCTATATGTTTTTCAACCTTTTTACCCGGATCTACCCGTCCTGTGTGTTGAGTCCAGGGTGAGAAGAGTGTGACCTTGTCTTGTTCCTGTCCGGAATAGGGAAGGATCGCAGTTAGTATGTTCTGACCGTGCACGTAATTAAATAAGGAATTTTGAGATAAATATGTAAGTTGTATTCTTGGCTAAATGGGCTTTTTTCTTGTGTTTGCAATGCCGTGGATTGCAGGGATTTTCTTTTTAGATGAGTTATTGCTTACAGTATACTCGAAAAAAATTATAAATTACAAGACACATTTTAATTACTTACATTTTTTCCTACTAATTTTTCAATTAACACCACACCACTTGATACGTTACTTGTCCTAACGAAGGTCGTTCAGCACTGACCAGTGCCGTGTTCTCTTAGGTGATCTAACCCTATTCTTATTAACCGTAGTGTTTATATTAAAATTTGAGGTTGAACCTTGAATTATGTAGTTTTAACTCTAAATATATTATATTTATTAATCTAACTGTATCAGACAGAGGTAAAATCATTTAAATAATAGCAGTTTTTAAGGCTTAAAGCAAAAATGGCAGTCGACAAGGAAAAGATTATTTTTCTAAAAATTCATTTATATTTGAGACCAGCTGGAGATTAGAGCTTTGACTGGAACCATTAAAATGCCATTTTCATTATGAGTGCTTTCTAATATACCCCGTTAATAAAGTAAAAAAGAAAGAACGATGATAGAGTCCGCTTAAGTGGCAATTGTTATGCAAAACGGAGCACGAGGCCAAATCGGCACCTGGGAAGGGCCTTTATCGTTTATCCTCATCAAGATACTTATTTTGCGGTCCGACAGGGTAAAGCCAATCTTTTGTGTTTTATTCTATTTTGCTGGCAAAGTCTCGAGGAATTACTGGCTTCTTGGCCTGGAAAGAATCGCCATCTAAAAGGTAGTTAGAATAATTGCTGCGATATTTAAGGCAGCGTCTGGAATAAAGCCCTTTTGAATCCATACACGGCACTTGCAGTTTGCATCTTTTTATTCAGGAATTCTTAGTTATTATTCAAATTTAGAAATTCACTGTATTTCTGGTTGAAATAATGGCATTTCTAGTCACAGATAATATATTTATTTTCAAATATTCAGCAGTGACAATAGAGGACTTTCTCAAATTTATGAAAATTATGATTCAAGTAAGACTACAGACAAGATGCTGGGTTTTATATTAACAATTCGGTTTCGAAGCTGTATATTTTACTACCCTCGTAAAATCGTGACAAAATCACCCTTTCAGATTTTTACAGATGTTCACGTTTTAGGGCCCCTAGATCCCAAAAAATATGTTCAAAAACTATTTGTCCGATTGACTTCAAATTTTGGATAAAAATCAAGGGTTATAAAGGAATGAAATGGTTACATTTTGGTAAAATTCCAATATGGCGGCCAAGTAAAATGTTGAAAAAATTATTACTAAAAAACAACTTATCCAATTTACCTCAAATTTCGCACAAAAAACAAGTATTACGTTGAAATTAACCGGTAAAATTTTCGTACGAATTTAAAAAAAAATATTTCTAAAAAACTATTTATATAATTTACCTGAAGTTTTGCATAAAAGTCAAGTATTACGTAGAAATTAACTGATAAAATTTTGGCACGAATCCAAGATGACGAAACAAAAAGGCGGCTTAATAAAATATTTTAAAAAATCAGCCTAGAAAGGCTACTTATTAGATTGATTTAAGATTTTGTGCAAGAATTAAGTGTGATATAGAGATGAACTCGTAAAATTGTGGTACGAATTCAAGATGGCGGCCAAATAAAATGTTTGTAATGGTGAAAAGATCCCTCCCCAAGGTTTTACATAGTTTAAAGTTTTAGCGTTTCTAGATGCCAAAAAAACGTATTTTCCTTAAACTATGAAAACGAGAGAGATCAAACTATTTACATTTAACACGGGGTTATGGATTGAATTTCTTCCCTCTCCACTACATCGATAGTTGTGTGTTGTCACGTTTTAAAAATTGTCAAATATTCTAAGCCAAGCTTTATTGAATTTCTCCAATATGTTTATATTTTCATACCATTTATTGTTATAACGAGACGTGTTGTATAACTTGTGTGTGCGTTGTTTAATTATTCTATTAATGTGTTGCTCTGGGAAATGATTTTTTAGTAATACGTTTTTTACTTTTTTTAGAGTCTCTTTTCTGTATTCTGGTGATGTTAACTGTAAGGCTCGATCAGCTAAACCGGTTATTACACTTAATTTTTGATTTTTTGAATGATTTGAATTATAATTCAGATATCTCTCAGACCAAGTATCTTTTGTGTACCTAGACTAGATAGAGTCATACCAGATAATCACATCCTAATATCTTGACTTCCTTGTATACAAACATACCTAATGAACTTATACCTATTATTATTAAAGAAAAATGGGACCTGTTAAAAGATCATACACAATTATCTTTGGAAGAGTTTATAGAAATTATTAATCAAGAGAAATAGAGCAATAGAGCAACATAATCAAATAAACTTTTTAGATATGACCCTCATAAAGAACAACAACAAAATTGAAACAAAATGGTACACAAAAGATACTTGGTCTGAGAGATATCTGAATTATAATTCAAATCATTCAAAAAATCAAAAATTAAGTGTAATAACCGATTTAGCTGATCGAGCCTTACAGTTAACATTACCAGAATACAGAAAAGAGACTCTAAAAAAAGTAAAAAACGTATTACTAAAAAATCATTTCCCAGAGCAACACATTAATAGAATAATTAAACAACGCACACACAAGTTATACAGCACGTCTCGTTATAAGAATAACCGCACTCCAGAAGAAGATACAAAATATGTTGCCCTCCCCTATACAGAGGGACTCTCACAAAAAATCAAATACATTCTTAAAAAACATAACATTGTTACCTGTGATAAATCACACAAGTTAATCAACAAAATTTTTACAAAACTAAAAAGCAAAATTCTCTTGAAAAAACAATCTAACGTATTGTATTCAATACCATGCACCAATTGTCCAAAAAAATACATCGGAATGACAAGTCAGCTTCTGGAAAATAGAATAAAAGGACATAAATACATAAAGAATGCCACAACAGCATTAAACAAACACATACAAACCGAAAAACACAACATCAACTATGAAAACACCAAAATACTAGCTAAAGACTCTAATTATAATAAATTAGCCATCAAAGAAATAATAGAAATTACTAGAGAAAAAAACTCCATGAATGACAGAACCGACATAAATAATTTAAGCCGTATGTATATAAATTTATTAGTGTGTGACACCAGTTAAAAGACAATGAGCAAAATTGCATAATACCGTTTTGTGTTCGACACAACACGCGGTATAGGAACTCCCTAATTAAGCGCGACATCACTAGTTACCGTCTAAACTTGAAACGCCGCACAGAAGGCAAAAATCCAAAATTAGAAAATAAAAAGTCAAATATTGAACATTACGTTTTTTGTCCTTCAAATGCATCATTGAATGCTTAATATGTCCCTACAAACATATTTGTTTGTTTTGAATTTTTCGGGCTTATTTTATAGTAGGCTCTGGAAAAATAGTAAGTATATTAAACGTCAAATAGTTTCTATTATTTGTTGATAATTAACGTCAAAATCAGGTTCTTGTTTTGTGAAAATCATTTTTGCACAATAGTTAAATATGAAGGTAAGTACATTTTATTATCTAGTATTTTTTATATAACCAAACGTTTGTTATATATTTTACTTCCAAAATTGCATATTATAAATTACCGTTAAATTGTGTATATTCGACACACACAAAATCAGCTGCAACAAATTGCAATAAATGCTGTTTTTATAACCTTTTATTTAACTTGACAATGTTGACGTATATGCTTTGGACAAATTTTAATTAACATTTGACCAACTTTTACGTACTTACCCGATTACCTTTAAATGTGGTATGTGGCATGATACAATAAATACATGTCAGCTGCTTACGTCACGCGTGTGACACGGCAGGCAAGGGCATCTTGATTATTTTATTCATAAAGCTTTTAAGGTAACTTTAAATGTTTTAAATATTATTTTAACCATCTGTAGACTTTATAAAGCTTAAAATACAGATATTTATAAAATTACGACAATAAAATAAGTTTAAACTCAATATTCAATCGTGTTTTCCATTTAAATACATAACAAAAGGCAAACGCTTGCAACCTTAGACAAGGAATTCCTTGTCTAAGCTTGCAACACGCGTGACGTCACAAGCGGAATCCAACCTCGCGTTGCGTGGTAGATATAGTTTTGGGACATAACAATATTATGATGTCATGAAGTTGACGTGGGTGGAGAGGGGTAACATATAAACACGAGTATAGACATGTTCGTTCAAAATTGGTACGGAATTTTAAAAAATGTGGTTTTTGCAAAGTTTTATAAAACTGACCGATAATAAAACTGTCCGCAAATGGTTCGTTTCCAAAATACAGTCAATGGTAAAGTCTTGAAAAAAAATATTTTTTTATCTTGCATATTTACCATACTATTGTTGCAAAAACTAAATTACTTTCTAAGCTCACAAAACAAGAACCTGATTTTGACGTTAATTATCAACAAATAATAGAAACTATTTGACGTTTAATATACTTACTATTTTTCCAGAGCCTACTATAAAATAAGTTACCCGAAAAATTCAAAACAAACAAATATGTTTGTAGGGACATATTAAGCATTCAATGATGCATTTGAAGGACAAAAAACGTAATGTTCAATATTTGACTTTTTATTTTCTAATTTTGGATTTTTGCCTTCTGTGCGCCGGCGCCGGGGCCGGGGAATCCCACGACACGCCGGAGATTACCACGACTTGTAGATGTGATTTTTAACAGCCTAATAGTCTAATAGAAATTGCATCGTTCAATTCGGCATTGTTTTAGTTCTTCTGGAAGTAAGATTTTATTTAGATATACCTAGCTTGACTTTCAGTGTATTTCCAACACAATTTAGTTTGAGAATACGATTGCGAGGTGTATATTTTTTGTTGGTAAGTTTATTTTAATTATTAGTATTTGTTTTTTTGATTGGAATTTTATCGTTAGGTGATGGTTACTATATATACATAAATATATTGACAATTGGATATTCGACCTCGAAGACCTCGTATTCGATCTTATTTATTGATTTGATTTAAAGAAGTGAGGTGTACCTACATTTTTTTGGTAAGCCTATTTTGATTATTATTAGTATTGTTTTTGATTTGTATATATTTTGTCGTTAGGTGGAAGGTGGTGGTTATTATTACCAATAGAATCAATAGAATATAATTTTAAAATGGATATTAGAAAGTTTTTAACTAAAACAAAAATACCTGTTTCTGGTTCTGAAAGCTCTAGTGACAATTGTGTGCAACAAACAGAAAAAAAAATAAAATTAACAAACAAAATAAGTTTCGATAATGACACGCCATTGCCAGTACCAGAACCAGATCAACACCCAAATTCGATAGCCAGCTCCAGCACTAGGTCTTCGTGTAGTACACAAATCAACAAATCACCGGAATCAGGTATTGGTGAACCTGAAAAATATGATTTAGGACTTTTTATTTCGGCTGTCAACATAAGCGATATGACTAAATACAATCTTTTAGTGAATCCTTTTACACCGTTTTCTAATTATAACTTCAAGGATGATGTTGGTTTTGGCGAAAGAAAAAGAACATTTAGGATAGAATGGATGCAAAAATATACCTGGATGGTTTATTCAAAAGCCTTAAAAGGTGCTCTCTGTAAATATTGTCCATATCCATAGAGGTTTTCAGGGGGCTTTTATAAAAAAAGAGTTTAATAAATACAAAGATTTACATGAATGTGCCAAATTACACGAAAAAAGCGAGTGGCATAAGAAATCTGTAGTTCAAGCAACAAATTTCATTAAAATTGTAACTGGAAAAGCCAGTGCCGTAGTAGAACAAATAAATACGCAGGAACAATTATTAGTTTGAAAATAATAGAAAAAAACTGGTGCCTATTATTTCATCCATATTATTTTGTGGAATGCACGATATAGCTCTTAGAGGAAAAGAATCACATGATGGAAATTTCGAAGATCTTCTTAAGTTTAGAGTGGAAAGCGGAGACGAAGTATTAGAACAACATCTGAACACCTGCAAAAAAAATGCCAAATATACTTCTCATATGTGTAAAAACGAAATAATAGGAATATGTGGTGAAGTTTTAAGAAACATGATGGTTAGTGAAGTAAATGACTGCAATGCGTTTTCCTTATTGGCGGATGAAACAGCAGATATTGCCGGGATTGAACAATTATCTATTGCAGTCAGATATATAGGTAAAAATAACATTGTAAAAGAAGAATTTCTTGGATTTGCCGAGTTAAAATCACAGACTGCACAATCAATAGCGGATACTCTACTAAATTATGCTAGGGAATGTGGTCTGAATTGTTCTACTATGGCGGGGAAGGAAAATGGTGTTCAAAACCTAATAAGAAATATATATCCTAAGGCAACATTTTTTCATTGCGCATCTCATCGGTTAAATCTTGTTGTAAATGACCTTAATGCAGTACCACTAATTCAAAACACTATAGCTGTAATTAAAGAAGTAATTAAATTTTTTAGAGAAAGTCCAAAGCGAAGGTCACTTGTTACCAATATTCCTCTTCTATCAGAGACTAGGTGGTCAGCCAAATATAAATCAATAAGAATATTTTCTGAAAATTTTATTACTATAAAGGAAACTTTAGAAAATATTTCTTTGGATCTAAATTTCAATACCCAAACTAGACAAAAAGCCCACCAGTTATTTATTTCTACATCAGAACCAGTTTTTTTGATATGCCTGACGATAATTTCAAAATGTTCTTCACAATTGGAACCAATTACAAATAGTTTGCAAGGAGTGTCTATAAATCTTCTTTCTGTAAGAAAAACATATTGACGTTTTATTAGGCATTTTTCAAAGAGACCGAGAAAATTCAAATGTAGTTTTTTCAGAAATATTTAAAAAATGTCATGATTTCAAAAATATATTTGACATAGAATTTAAAATACCCTGAATAACACAGCGCCAAACGATGAGAACAAATGTCTTAGCGGATTCACCTGAGGCATATTTTAGAATATCTATTTTTAATCCGTATTTAGATTCCCTGATCAGCTCATTAACAACAAGATTTTCCGAAGATACAACTGCTTTTTCGTTGGTAAATTTGCATCCATCAAATATTTTAAATTTAAATGATGAAATCATAAAAAATATAAAGAGCAGTACAATATTGAAAATTTTGAGGCAGAATGTCTTACATGGAAGGATATGTGGAAAAATAAAAACATTTCCGATGACATAGACTTTTTTACATTACTCACAGAGGAATGCCAATTCTTCCCCGCAATTGCTAATGCAATACAAATATTTCTTTCTTTGCCACCTACGACTTGTTCAATTGAACGATCGTTCAGTACTCTAAGAAGAGTCAAAACTTGGCTACGGTCAACAATGGGAGAGAATCGTTTAGCCGGTTTATGTCTTCTTAGTGTATATAGAAAAAAAATTGAAAGCGATAAAACCAAATTTATCGAGACAGTACTTGATAAATTTGCTCAAGACCGAAGAAGGTTAAAATTAGTTTTTTCTTAGATATTTTTAGCGTTGGTTTGTATTTTTATGTTAATATAATATTCATATAAATAAAAAAACATGTATCATTTGCTCCTTCACCTAAAATATTTTTGCCCCCCCCTGAAATATTTTCTGCCGGCGCCCCTGATTTCAATATTATATTAACTTTCCACACTTAAACGGTTTTCAACATAAAACAACAAAAAAGCGTTCCATTTCTTTTACGAGAAAAAAAATACAAGTGATAAATATTTCATTACTGCTCTAATACAAGTTCTGGCAGCATAAACAAATCTGTCAATAAATATCTGCTTATTTCAAGGTATGTAGTTTTATAGTGTTGAATATAAATATGTTTTAACGTGGTAATATTGTTTTATATACAGTGTGTCTCTTAAATATTAATGTCTGTATTTTTATAATTTTAGCATCAAAAAAATTTTTCTGAAGATGCCCTAAATTACAGGGCGAAACGTCAAATAAATGAAAAATTTAAATTTGGTATTTAATTCGAACCTAAACCCAAGAATTTTTCACTTTTGTATACAATAACGGTTCAAGAAAACACAAGATATTATATATATATATATATATATATATATATATATATATATATATATATATATATATATATATATAAATATATATTGGTTATGGAGATAACACACGAACACAAGTGGAAGTTGCTCGCTTATTTCATGAAAAATTTCCAAATTTGCCGCATATATCCCAAGGGACAATTAGTAAAATAGAAAAGCAGTTTCGCGAGCTTGGACATGTGAGGCAGATAAAAAAAGCAGCTGCCAATTCAATAAATGATGATACTAAATTGGATATTATGCTTGAGTTTGAGGAAAACCCACATATTTCTAGTCGACAAGCCGCCGCAATGTTCGATATTAGCCATTCGTCGATTATTCGAACATTAAAAGAAAATAAAATGCATCCCTATAAAGTGATACCAACTCAGGAGCTCATGGAAGACGATTATGATAGGAGAACTTATTTTTGTGAACAAATGATGGCTATGTTAGATAACAATGTTATTCAATTAGAACATGTTTTGTTTTCGGATGAGTGCACCTTTACACTTCACGGTCATGTAAATCGTCAAAATTGCCGCTATTGGTCTAGGGAAAATCCTCACTGGATCAGCGAAGAACATACTCAATATCCTGAAAAGGTTAATGTTTTTGTGCAGGAATTGTTAGGGATCATATCATAGGCCCCTTTTTCATTGACGGCAATTTGAATGGCGATAATTATTTAGCACTGCTCCAAAATAATGTCGTGCCAACTTTGACAAATTTGTATCCGGATCCAGCAAACCCACAAGTTCCGGCGAATATGATATGGTTTCAGCAAGATGGAGCACCGCCCCATTACCAAATTAATGTCCGGCAGTACCTCAACGGAATATTTCCAAATCGGTGGATATGGAGACGAGGATCGATAGAATGGCCAGCGCGATCCCCTGATCTGACGCCATTAGACTTTTTCTTATGGGGACATATTAAAAATGTTGTATACAAAACTAAACCCCTCGACTTAGCTGACTTAAGAAGACGAATAACGCTTGCGATTAGATCGGTCACGCCTGAGATGCTAAATAACGTTAGAAGAAATTTCTATTTAAGATTAGGAATTTGCCAAGACGTTCGCGGAGAGCATATTCAACAGTTCCTAAATTAACTTTTTACTTTTGTTTATACATTATGAAGAAATAAATAATTTTATTTTTTTAATCTTAATTTTTGCAATAAATTTGAAAACACTTAATATTGCCGAAATAGTTGAAGATAGGTATAGGACATTGAACATAAAATATGTTTAGAATCTCCAAAGAATACAAAAATTAAATAATATCCGGGGTGTTGCATTTGAAATAAGAAAGTTGGCATTGACCACTGTTACAGGACACACCCTGTATAAAAAGTTTTTATTGGAGAAAATGAGCAACTAAAAATACCAATCGAAGGGTCCAAGCGTTTTTCCGAACACGCCCCTATTTATTTATTATCGAATTTATTCCATTTGGCTGATACACACTGTATACATATATATATATATATATATATATATATATATATATATATAATATATATATATATAATATATATATAATAAAATATATATATAAAGCTATATTCTTATGGAATTTTCTTGGGTATTTGGTTCACTGAATTAATTGGCAAGTTTTAGAGATCGGCAAATATTTATTTCATAGCATGAGTTCACAACGTTTCAACCATATTTTGGTCTTCATCAGTTGTCTGTAATGAGATATATAGATAAGTCACGGCACAGAAAATTACAATAATTAAAAAAAATTTTTTTTTACCAAAATCAAAAAGAGGAATTTTTTTCGGCTTACCTAGAAATTAAAACATTATCCGAGATTTAAATGTCGGCATTTTAACATATTTCCATACACCACAGTTCGTTACAATTAATGCTAAAATTAAAATAATACATATATGTCACATAGCACAGAACATTTAAACGTATTACACCGTAAACAAATATACGAAACAATTAAAATGGTACTAAATTTATATTGGAGTAAGAAGCGATTCGTACTGATTTTATTTGTTTTGATGCTTTTTTTTTCGTTTAAATCTCGAAAGAAAAGAAGTATGTGAACATAAATTTTATTTTTTTTTGGTTATTTTGATGATTATGTTACACAATTAAGTTGTTATATATTTTACTTAAATTTAAATGTCAGTTTTATCGTTGATACTATTTTTGTTTTTTTTAATATATATCATTTTCAAGAACTCCCTTTTCTGTTGGTTTTTTTTCAGTTTTAAGTATCGTAGTCTCTTGAAAATTAAATGTATGTGATAATTGCTGTTCGTGATTAGTTAAGGCTGTTTTATTTTTTTTATCGCATTTGTGTCCATTTAATCTATTTTGTAAGTATTGGGAGGTTTGACCAATGTAGACACTAGGGCAGTTGTTACATGGAATTTCGTATATTGTATGAGATTTTTTATTTTTATTGGTTTTACATTTTAGTGAGCTGAAATTTTGTTGTAATAGATTATGACCTTTGTGACAAACTGATATATCATGTTTATTAAAAAGTTTTTATAGATTTTCAGATAGGCCATTTATATACGGGAGTGACAAGTAATTGTTTTTATTTCTGTTCTTTTTTTGTAGTGGCAGGGGATTGTTTATGAGATTTTGCAGCCGTGACTTAAAGATAGAATTAATCAGTTTAGATGCTTAACTATTTTTGATTAGAATATTTTTTGCTTTATTTATTGCTTTATGCAAATCCCTGTATATTGTATCACTCAGTTTTATAGCACGATCTGCAAGTCCAATTACGACCGATTTTGTTTTGGGACATTGGATTGGTATCGGCCCGACCAGGTGGTTTTGGTATACCACTCTGTTTTAATGGAATTGTTCTCATGATGGATGGTCATATCTAAAAAGTAAATTTTTTGATTATTTTCTATTTCAATGGTAAACTGAATTTTAGGATGGTTAGAATTGAAAGTTTTTAGAACATCGCCACACATGTTTTCCGGAACTGCAGTGAAACAGTCATCCACATATCGATAAAAAAATGGTAGCTGATATTTTCTAGCTCCTCCAAAAGCATTTTACGCTTGAGATGGGAGACCCATTTTATAGTTTATAGTATGTGTTGTTATATGAGAAGTAAGTAGACTTTAATGTTAATTCAGTTGCTGACAGGAATTCTTCCAGACGTATGTCAGTAAATTGTTTGATAAGGTTCCATTTTTGTCTTATAATATCTATAGCGAGTTGTATTGGGACGTTGGTGTATAGAGAAACTACGTCAAGCGATATTATCTTATATCCATTAGGAAGTATTGTATCGTTAATTTTTTCTTTAAAATGCCAGGACAAAAATGTCCTTAAAAATATAGTAAATAAAACCACCTCATACGTAAAAGACTCCTGGCATTTTAAAGAAAAAATTAACGATACAGTACTTCCTAATGGATATAAGATAATATCGCTTGACGTAGTTTCTCTATACACCAACGTCCCAATACAACTCGCTCTAGATATTATAAGACAAAAATGGAACCTTATCAAACAGTTTACTGACATACCTTCTTATTTAGTATAAATCATAGTTTAGTCTATCGGTATTTCAATTATATATCATAACTTTGTATTTAATACTATTTAGCGTTCTTATAATCTGGGACGGAATGCCGTTAACCAATCGTAGAAAGCAATGACAAGCTTAGAAAATAACATTAATTTTTGTCATTTTAATATTCGCTCTCTAGCTTCATCTTTTTTGTTATTTCATGATTTTGTAGCTGACAGCGAACTTGATGTGATAGGCCTTTCGGAGACTTGGCTACACCCTGGAATTTCTAATAACAGTCTAATAATAAATGGTTACAATTTGCTTAGAAACGATAGGGACGGAAGGGGTGGTGGTGTGGCTCTTTATGTGAAAACTTGTTTAAATGCAAAAATCATAGATATACCCGAACTTAACAGCGGATTGGAGCAGATATGGGCCGAGATAAAAATAAGTGGCAGAAAGGTGTGTTTTGGTTCTTTGTATAGGCCACCTACAATTTACTTAAGACTGTCAATAAATGATTTAGAAACCATTCTTGTTGATTTGATTCATCAATATGATTCTGTGATATTTGGTACAGATTTTAACGTTGATTACTTAAACAAGGAATCAAACAGTTATGCACTTTTTGAACATTTTTTAAATAAATATAGTCTACGTCCTAACGCTGGAACCTGTGGTGGATGATAGATCAAAATATAAGAGTTATAACCACACTACACCACAACTTGTTACGTTCTGGACGCGCGTTTCGCTAACCAAGTTAGCATCATCAGCAGATGATATAAACTAAACTATATAATTCTAAACCAAATATTTTTTGTTCCGACTTGGCTACGGCTGGCGAATTTAATGATCTTTTTGTGCACTCTGTACCTACTGTTACTCAGGTTAATAATGACATGGTTAAAAACATGTACGAAAACAAAAACTGGCACGATTTAAGTGACGGTTATAAATTTCGCGAAGTCGATGAGGCCAAAGTATTTAAGTTTTTCTCTGAAATCAGGACGAATGCTGCTGGAACTGATGGTTTGAACATTAGAATGTTGCAATTAGTCTGTCCCTTTCTTGTGCCACACCTCACCTTTATATTTAATAAATGCATAACTTCTGGCAAGTTTCCCAGTCTTTGGAAGAAAGCCAATGTAATTCCGTTACCGAAGAGAAATAACCCGACTTCGGTAGCTGATTATCGCCCAATTAGCTTATTGTGCACGCTGTCGAAAATTTTGGAAAAAATTGTAAATGAACAAATGAGTGACTATTTTAATCAAAAAAGAATTTTACAAAACACTCAATCAGGGTTCCGTAGGGGATATAGTACCACAACGGCTTTATTGAAGGTATCAGATGACTTATTGACAGAATTTGAAATTTTGCTTTTCTCGTCAATACGCTGACGATATGCAGCTCTATGCGCATTTTCGGAATTGTAACCTGCGCGATACCTCACTACTTATTAACAGGGATCTCCAAACAATTTTTGACCTCTCTGCACACAAAACTAATTGAAAATAAAACTAATATGGTTCTTTTTGTTAAAGATCGTAAAGTAATTGAACACGATATCGAGTTTAATGTTCATATTAATAATGTGAAAATAAGACCAACTGATTGTTATAAAAACCTTGGCGTTCACATGGACGGAAACCTTAAATTTGACACTCATGTTGCCGAGTCGTTGCAGAGGGTTTTTATTAAATTAAAAACATTTTATATTTACAAGGATATACTTAGTTCTGAGATCAGGCTTAAGCTCTCTGTATTGGTTACGCAGACATTGTATTTTAGCTGTTGTTAACTCTTAATAATAAAAACAGTTTACAGAAATTGCAAAAGTTATGTATATGTTTTTCATGTGGACTTAGAAAATTTGATCGCGTTATTGAAGCGTTCCTTGAATCTAAATGGCTTTACTTAAGGGAAAGATTTGAAATACATCTTGCTTCATTAATTTATAAAATCAGGGAAACTGAAATTCCTTCGTATCTTTTTGAGAAGCTGCCCAAAGGCACAAGTCTTCACACTAGAGTGACAAGGTATTGTGATCTATACCAGCTTCCGAGACACATTACAGCCTCTTTCCAGAGATCGTACAGCCTCTTTCCAGAGATCGTTTTCTTACAATGCAATTAAACTATACAATTCTTCTCTACCCGATCACATCAAGTCCTGTTCATCCTTGAATTTATTTAAAGAAAAGTTTAAATTACACTTGCTTTCTAAGCGAGTTTTAAGATAGCTGTCAGTCTTTAGTATCTAAAGAAATTAAAGTTAGTTGCACGCTGTCGAAAATGTTGGACAGAATTGTAAATGAACAAATAGTGACTATTTTGATCAAAAAAGAATTTTACCAAACACTCAATCAGGGCTCCGTAAGGGATATACTACCACAACGGCTTTATTGAAGGTATCAGATGACTTATTGAGAGCACAGGATGAGGGAAGAATTCCTGCTTAATATTGCTAGATTTCAGCAGAGCATTTGACACCATTAGTCACAGTACACTGTTAACAAAATTAAAGTTTTTCGGTTTTGAGGGCAAATCTCTTGATTTTATGCAGAGCTACCTGGACGACAGGCATCAAAGAGTGGTTCTTAGGGATGAATCTTCAAACTTTATTAAAACTAGTAAAGGTGTTCCCCAGGGCAGTATTTTGGGACCTTTATTGTTTTGCGTCTATACGGCTGGCTTTTGCCAGAATTTGAAATTTTGCTTTTCTCATCAATACGCTGACGATATGCAGCTCTATGCGCATTTTCGGAATTGTAACCTGCGCAATACCTCACTACTGATTGTTGTAAAAACCTTGGTGTTCATATGGACGGAAAACTTAAATTTGACACTTATGTTGCTGAGTCGTTGCACAGGGCTGGGCAGCAGGGAAACTGAAATTCCTTCGTATCTTTTTGAGAAGCTGCCCAAAGGCACAAGTGTTCACGCTAGAGTGACAAGGTATCGTGATCTATACCAGGTACACTTGCATTCTAAGCGAGTTTTAAGATAGCTGTCAGTCTTTAGTATCTAAAGAAATTAAAGTTAGTTAGTTATAATAAGTATATATTTTTGTACTTGTTTTTAGTTTTAAGAAAGGTGGTTAGATGAGCAGCTATGGTGGATCTCGCCACCTTAGTTTATTAATTTGAAGAAAATGTAAACTTTGGTTTTTTTATAAGAAATAAAAGGCATTTAAAATTTGTTATTAAACATTCTTAAGAGCCCAGTGCGCCTCTGAAAATGAACGAAAGATGCTCTCTTTGCCTCACTAGATATTTCATACGCCCGATTTAGTAAATTAGAGCATATTTTGCTCATTCCTTCGGGGTTGCTTAGATCCAGCCCACAAATCTTCCGCTATAAAAACCTCTCGGCAAAGAAAGCCGTTGCTCGGTGTGACCCCAGCCTTAACGACTCTTTTCATGAAACGCACAGATATCAAAAAGCTATACGACCGGGATTATACGTAATGAGAAGGAAAAGCAACAGGAAGAGGAATCGGGACAGAACTAAGAGGATAAAAGACATGATAAATATTTATTATTTATATAATTGTTCTTGGCTAATTGTAATGGATATCTTGGATTTTTTGAAGCAAATTATTACTGCTTCAATGTCAAAATACAGAGATTCAATGCTAACATTAACAATAAAGACAATTTCGAATAAATTTTGGAATTTTTTAATAAAAGAGGTACGAAAGAGTCTTTTAGACAGATTCCAGGGGCGTGCGGTGAAATTTTAAGAAAGGGAAGCAATTTTTAGAAACTTTGTAATGTAATTCGATTTTTCGATCATTTTTTGCAAATTCGTCAATGACGTCATCATAAAAACGTCGATGCTCCGACACATTTTGGAGAAGTTTATTTTCAATGGACAACAGTGATGTATGCGAAAGTCTCTCCTGCCCCGTTGAATTTCTCACGAAGTTTTTTATACGTTTAGGTGTTGAAAATTGCGTTCTACTGATGAACTTGTGGCAGGTATTGTCAATACTAATTTACACAATTTCGACACTTCGGTGTAGGCATCTTCCAGCTCCTTGTCTTTTAAAAATTGCATTAGTTCCTTAGCGTTATTTTTTTCCCTAATGTCATCAGTTTCGTAAATCACTTTTAGTTCAGATCGCAGTAACACTCGGTCGAAGAACTGGCCATAATGAAGAAAAAGATATTTAAACGCATCTTCTGGAAAAGTTTTTCCTTTAAATGTATCAAAATTGCAGAGCTCAAGGAATTTAAAATAATTTAAACCGCTAAATCTATAGTTTATTTGTTGCTGAATTTGTTCAATTATTTCATGAAAGAGGCGTCTGTATGATGTTTGAACATCTCCCACCTTGTCTGTTTGAAGACGCTTGGCTTGTGGCTCTATATTTAACGTCATCGTTTTCTCCCAAAATAGGTCAAAGTCATCTCTTTTTTGGCTTAACATGGACTTAAAATCATCCACTCTTTTTAGGCAAAAAGCAATATCATTTGTTTTAGTTTATTGCTTCTGAGTCCCACGTTTCATTATTTTCTATTATATTCTCAAAAAGTTCAATCAGTGATTCACGATTTTCAGATACTGTTAACACAAGTCTTCCATTATAGTTCCATCTAGTAGGAGCTACTTTGGGCAATCGTTTGTGGACAATGGAGTCCAAAGCTTGTGTACGTTTTGTTGACTTGGAAAAAAAGCAGCCTTGCCACTTAAAGTAACGAAAAATACTTTACACTCTTTAATGTGATTGATGGACTGGGATAAAACTAAATTTAATTTATGAGCAAAACAGTAGACAAACACAGCACTTGGGAAAGTTTCTCGAACTCTAGATTGCAGACCTCCTAATTGTCGTGCCTCCTGTCTGTTTTAACGTAGCGTATTACAATAGATAATTGGCTAAAATTAGTGATATCAGTTGTTTCGTCCAGAACAATAGCGATGAACCGCGCCTGTCCAATCTCCTGCTTATTTCTTTTTAGAGTAATGGTTGCAACAGCGGAAATTAAATCATTCTGGATTCGATTCGACTTTCCACGAAAAACGCTATAAATGATTTTTTAAGCAATCATCATATTTAGCCATTAAACTAAGTAAATCTTGAAAACTTCCTCTATTTGAAGAAACCCTTGTTTTGTCATGACCTTTAAATACCAATTCGTGCTGTCCGAGAAAACAAACAACATCGATAGATAAGTCTTCTTAATATTTGCCTATTTTTATCGACTAGTTCATTGTGTTGGCGGTGACTAATTTCCAACTGTTTATTGTGTGTTCAATTCTGGTTTTGCCGAAGACTTTTTCTTTTATGACGGCCTGCAAATGCGCTTTGGACATAATGTGTCTTTTACAGCCCCATGAAAATTGTTAAAATCAGAAAAACCAGTTTTATTCCAGAGATCTTTTTCATTTCAAAAATAAACATGGCCAACACACCCTGTAAGCCATTTAAATTGTTCGTATTATTTTTCCGGATAAAAATGTCTAATACAGTTTTTATTTTTGTGGTTACATTTTTCATAGGCGATTTTGCCCTTCCTTTGGAAATTATTTGAAGCTTATCAACGAAGTTTAATGTTGAAAATCCCTTTATTATTAAGACACGCACAATACATTAAACACACTCTTCTTACTAAATTCTCCAATATTTTCAACGTTATTACCGACAGCCGAAGTTGACGGTATTTGCGTATCCACGTGCGTATTATTGTCTTCCATATCGCACCATGCACGACGCGACGTACGTATCACACAACACACGGATAGCCGTACAAACAAAGAACCTACTCCAACCATAGCTTCCGCCCCCACTTAAAGCACGCGACGGAAATGCAAAAATTGCAAACAGCCGGTGGAAGGTTCAATAACCTCTGGCTCGACGCAATCAAGCATACAGAACTTGGCTGCAGAGAAGCTAGCGGCCCGCATAGGTTCTATTCGATTTTCTATTGTGGCTGGGTCGGAGTCAAGGCCGCATTTATTATGGGCTTGATAATTAATATAATATTTTAGCATTTTTAATATAAACCAAATTAATGGTTTCTTATTTTAAAAATTTCATTTTAGAAGATGTTTTGTAATTTTTTTTGGTTAAGCACTGCTTCCCTTGCTTCCATGGACTGCACGCCCCTGGACAACAGTTAATAGAGACCTAGGAGGATTTGATGATGTTTAATTTAATCAACAAGCAACAGTCAGGCGAATGTATTGAAAAATATAAAAACTAAGTTTAAAGACATATATAGTAGATGAGACAGCAAAATTCACTTTTCTAGTAGTACAAAGTATTCAGCATGAGAGCAACTTGTAATAACTTCAGTCTAGTTGGACACTTTCAGCATTTTGTAAGACAGTGTCAGTGAAAGTTACATTTTCAAAAACGCAAATCGGAAAAAAGATATATATATATATATATATATATATATATATATATATATATATATATATATATATATATATATATATATATATATATATATATATATATATATATATATATATATATATATATATATATATATATATATATATAAGAAAGGTAGCTAATATAAAATTTTCTTTCTCTTTTTTATGTATAAAAAAATATATAACAATTTGACAAAAATTGTGGATAATCCATTGTTTTTTTTAGAAGATGAGCAATATGAAATATTTTAAAATTTAAGAAAAGGGCAGACGACTCACCCCGCCGGCGATTCTTCATCAAAGTTAATTTTACGTCGAGATAGATTTCCCATCCCTCCTTTAGTTTCTGAATGGATAACCGTACCACTGTTCGCTAAGTTAACTGACCTCTATATTGATTAAATTACAACTCTGCATCATTCATGTTACTATAGCATATCTCAATTCCTCACTTTATTTCGTTTGACGAAATACTCAACAGATGACTCTGTAGATATAATAGTCTTAGAATATTATATATAAACCAAACAGAACACTGTATTACAAGCAAACTAATCCAGATAGTACAGGTTACTTATCGGATTTTCCATTTAATTTATTGTTGTTAACAATAATTAAAAGATGGCGCTACACGTATCGTAAATATTGAATAATAGTTGTATTATAACGAAATGGATACAAACCCTGTTAATGCATATGTTAGAAGCACTTATTTTATACAGTAATAATAATCAGTAAAATATTTTAAGGTTTGAGAGTTATATGGTAAAAACTAAACTGAATATTTTTTTTTATTTCGAATTTAACATAACTGAACCTTCAGATTCTTTGTTGTCAACCGACCGACATGTTCTGGCTCTTATTTTTTTATGTAATTTGTTATTTTTAATTGTTTTCCTCTCTTTCTAGAGTCTCATTATCTCCAAAGTCTCTAGCCGCCCGAATTTTGACACTCATCACATTTAGCACATGTGTCAGACTTTGGGTTTTTAAAGGAAATGTTAAATTCACTTGTCAAAATTCTTTTAAATTTATCTGCCCTCCGTCTCCGCGTTTCTAAAATAGTCTAGATGTTATGGTGTATTTTAAAATCATGTGTTGCATTTGGATTTTTTGATCGACTATAGTTAGTTTCATATTTAGGAACTTTGTCGATAAAATTTCTTACATTTACCAAACTGCATCAGAATACTTCTTCTTATGATATTCGTGCTTTCCGCGTTTATTATTTATAGGAACGACCTATTTATCTCAAAGTTTTTGAACCAAGTATTCTGTTCCTCCTCTTCCAATTTCACGGATAGAGATAAAGGCTTTTTTACAAACAGCGGCTTCATTACCAAGACTAGGTTTTTACGGTATAGGAAATAGTACATGTGCGTCCTGAATCCTTTGACTACTTGTAGCTCTCGTGAGACTTTTCTTTTCTAATGCGTTTTCTTCCTCGAGGTGGTTCGATCTGCCAAAAAATAAACAATGGACTAAGCGATATTTTCGTTTTTCTATTTTGCAATCATAAATACGTTTTTTCGATACGCAAAGTAGTTTGTACTGGCCCTCTTTACAATACTACTTTTGTTTTCTACAAAGTTGGCAATGTTACGCCATGGCCTCCTCGAATTTGGAACCGGTCACGTCTCAAAATTGAAAAACAAAAATAATGCGTATGTAAGTGTCACCAACTTGAAAACGTTCAACAGTAAAGGTAATATGCTTTTTAAAGATAATGCTTTTTTAAAATAGAATGCACAAAACAAAAAAATGGTATAAAATATTAGTTTCATAAGGCATTTAACCCCACGTGTGCTATGAAATTACGTCTTATGAAACTCGTGTTTCATAATTCTCTCAATTATTTCACTTAACTCATAATTTTTGTTCTCATTTATTTCTTCCATTTCGCACGATTTTCAGTTCAAAACTAAAAAATTGTTAAGTTACTCCGCGATGTTTGTTTGACACACATATCATGCGCACTCACATTAGCCGATTTGTTTAAAGAAAACTTATGCCCAAGCCGCAAGAGGCGCGCGCATCAATGGCAATAATTTGACAAATGACATACCATATTTCTTGCTTCCTGTCAAATTACACAGGCCAACACACATTTTGGTGCCTGCGATTTTTTAACTGTTCCTGGGTAATTTTTGGATGCAGAATGTAAAAAAGTTCTCAGATTTTGTCTATCAGATCTACTTTAAAAAAAAAATTGTGTATATATTTTACGTTATAACTGTTATAATATATAATATTACTATTGCCAGTTAAAAAAAACGAAGACACATGGATGATAAGTATTTATTGCAAAAACTTAATTTACATAATTACATTAGTCACTAACCACATAAAAATTTTCTTTTATACGACTTTCTAGAATGGAGTTTACTAGGACAGTCTCGCTGAAGGCTCCAGCAGTAGTCCGCCATCATGTGGCTATCCCATCGTCCTTGATAACGATCTTCCATAGTTTTAATATCCTTATGGAATCTTTCCCACTGTTCTTCACTACAATCACCTAAGTTTTCTGGAAAATGATCTAGGTGGCTGTGGAGGTAGTGAACTTTTATACTCATGTTACAACCGAGAATATTAAAATTTGAAAGCATAGTTTCCACTAATTCTACGTAATTCTCTGCTTTATGATTGCTGAGAAAATTTTGTACTACTTGAACAAATGAACATCAAGCGTTAGGTTCAGTCTCGTTCATTGATGTGGTGAATTGTGAATCTTTAACAAGTTGCCTTATTTGAGGACCATCAAATATACCAGCTTTTAGTTTTTCTGTGCTAATGCCAGGAAATTTACTTGACAAATTCCCAAAACAATTTTCATCTCGATTTAAAGCCTTCACAAATTGCTTCATTAGGCCTAGCTTGATATGCAAGGGCGGAAGTAAGATTTTTTCTCTTAAAACCAAAGATTCGTTGATCACGTTTTGTTTTCCTTGAATCATGACATCTCTCGAAGGCCAATTTTTGTTAACCCAGTGCTCATTTTTAGCTCTGCTGTCCCAAATGCACAAAAAACAAGGATATTTTGTATAACCACTCTGCTGTGCAAGGAGGAAGTTAACCATTTTTAAATCAACACAAATTGCCCACTAATGTTCTTCGTATTTAATTTTTCTCAAAACTAATGCAATTTATATTCTTCCTTCATGGTAGTAGAATGACCAATAGGAATTGAGCCATATTTGTTACTGTTATGTAAAAGAACACATTTTAAACTACGTTTCGAACTGTCAATAAAAAGGCACCAATCATCTGGAGTGTATTCAGGCAAACCCATTTTTTCTAAGAGCCTTTTTATATTGTTACAGAATACCAAGTTATTTTCCTGAGCGAAAAAAGGCAGCAGATCCTTATCTCTTTTATGATAAAATGTAATATTAGTACCTGGACAAAGTAGATTTTTTTCTTTTAATCTGAATGCAAGTAATTCAGCGGATTCCTTTGAGAGATTCAGGTCTCTTATAAGATAGTTTAGTTCTTCTTGATTGAAACACTGCATCAGGAGTTATTAAATCTGCTTCAAATTCGCTGTCGTTTTCTGATTGAATTCTTTGAACTTCGTCAGACGTTGATGTTTCTGTATCATCTTCTGTCAGTTCGGGCAAACTGCTGAATGATGGAACGGGTATTTCTTCCGAATGCGCTACAGGCCTTCTTGCAGAATCTAGATCAGGATATGCCCATTTGTGTCTATTGTTTCTATTTATGCCTTTAATATTAACGAGACAAAAATAGCAGTCGTCATGATGGTTTCGCGGTTCTCTCCAAACCATTAGTACACCAAACTTTAGGCACTTCCTCTTTCAAGTTGTCCACTGTCGCAAATATTCAACACATGTTTTACATATGAAATGTGGGGCCTAAGATTTATCTTGATCTTCTAAATGAATGCCAAAATAGGCAAGATAAGCTCTTTTCACAAAGTCAGAAATCGTTTTTCTGCTCTCTTTCAAAGTGTATTCACCACACACATAACAAAAAACATAGGGATAATTTAGACAGGTACAGCTACTTGTGGATACCATTGTTTCAGTTTAGTGTCTTGATACTACAAAACGACCAAAATTTATACAAAATGATAGCACAACTTTACTTGGGAAAACTCAGTAATATACTAAATCGAGTACAGCCAAGCAGGTATAGAAGGCTCGGGTCATAGGCAATTACAGGTATAAAGGTAATTAAGAGCAGTGTATTGAGCAGTTCCTAATATAGGAACATTGAGTCAGGGATAATTCCAGGTATCCATTTGGTTAATTAGATTCTGGGAAATTTCTATTTTGACGATTAAGTACATATTTATCTCTTTATTTGTTGCCCTTATGAGAAAAAAATATCAATTAACCTGTAACCTGTATCTCAAAAACTAGAGCTGATAGAAAAAATCTGGTGGCATTTTTGGAATTTTTGTTTTCATTTTGTTACATCTGGTGGCATTTTTGGAATCAGCACATTAAAAACATCTAAAATCAGATGTTAGATTTCCGGCACCAAATTTTTGTTTTCATTTTGTTACCCTGTGTTATATTTGAACTTTCAGTAGAAAAATAAGTACCGTATATTTGTATTCCTTATAAATCAAAGATATAAAATTCGTCTGTGTTTTTAGTTAATTGACACCTGATCTTGTTCAACAGCTTCAAAACTATTGCGCCATAGAAATCCAGTTATTCTTTTCAACTCAATTTTATAAAATCTAGTTGCTAGTGTAATGAAGTGAGTGATATTTTCCTTTTTCTTGAAATTGCGGATATTAAATCGGATAATTTTTCAAAATGTAAATTGCTAGATAAGTTTTAAAGCAAGCAAAATATAAAACAGAAGTTTTTAAAAATAATTATTTAGAAAGTGTTATCAATTTTATCCCAATTATCAAAAATTGTATGTGTGTTATCAAGATCCCAACAGTCCATCACTTCAGAAGACCCCAAAAAGTAATTTTTCAATTTATTTGTTAACAACGCGTTCAGTTTTAAATTGCAATAGATAAGTTTTAAAGCAAGTAAAAACAATATTTATATAAAACAGTTAAATATTTTACTGAGACGTAATTACATTAAAAATAATTATTTAGGAATTTAAGTTTTGTTGTTTTATGTTGAATTTTATTCTATTACAAATAGATTCAATTATCAAAAATTGTATGTGTGTTTTATCGTATAAATGCTAAAATATATTGTTTTTACTGTATTAAATAAATAAATAATTTATAACCATTATATTGTACTAATTTCTCTTCAATAACTGCTTGTCTTAATTATTTTGTTTTACTTTGAGCAGCATCCTGTATATTTTAAAAAAGATATCAATAACTAAATTGTTTTAAAGCAATTGACACTAAGTTTCAAATAATATACTTGTTCCTTCTTACGGTGACATGTTTCAAGGAGTCATAACCTCTAACATCTATTTGAATATAAACAGAACCAAGTCCTAACCAGTAGCGTAGCCGGCTGTTAGGGGCGGGGGGCAGTATGAAGTAAGGCAACGGTAAAAAGGTAAAATGGCTGAGCAAAAGTCATCACGCGCCGTACAAAATAACGCGTGACAGCAAAAAAAAAGAGAAGAAAGAAAAGAAGGAGAATCTTTCACCTTTCCAATTCTGCGTTGTGATTTTCAGTAAATTCAAAGATATGAAAGGCAACAGAAAGTACAATTTTCTTTTATGAAACTTGTTATACATTTTCTCTTCTTTACTGGACGGTAGAAGGTACTTTCCAAACTTATCACAGTAAATGTGTCATTTCTAACTTTAATACTGTCTGAAATAGCACTTTAAATGTATTTCCATGGTTATATTTTAATGCAAATAGAATATTTTTTGAAGTAAACCACTAATTAACAAATATCAATCGAAATTAAATTTACTTAATGCTTATCTATATCTTGGAAAGTAAAAATTTTAGCAAGTACCTTTCAAAGAAGAAACAATATTGTATATATCGTTTTCCATAAAAGAAAATAATATTTTTTTATTGCCTCTTGTATATCTTTCGAAGTACTGAAAATCCGAATGCAGATTTAAAATTTAAATATTGGCGGTGAAAACTAACTCTTCGCCATCTAGATAATAATATAGTAACTAGCGTTTATTTGTTGATATAGGTTTCTACATACCATTTTCGTTCAAAGCCTATGCCCATCCGAACAGATGGCGCTAAGATATTGTCAAGTTTAAAAGTATTACAGTTTCCCTTCTCCTCTACCTGTATATATTTATCTCTGCACTATACAACTTTTACACGAAATTTTTAGTGGCACATGGACATAACAGGTTTTACCATAAGTATTTTACGCGCCATCTATAGACATTCTTTTAAATAATAGGCCAGGTGGATAGGATTGCAGATACCATGTTTCTCGTGCAAATAAGTAAGTTTTAAAATGTCACTTACCAGGTTCTTCATCCAAATGCCTCATTAGGATTTGACTTACTGCAAAACCAATCGCACAATCCGAAGAATCGTAAACCACGAAGGATAGTTACATCAACGATTTATTTTCGTTAGTTTCGAGCGAGTGAACATTGTTGCTGTTCTATAGGAGGATAGTGGTATTTTGGTTTAAATGTCGACAAATTTTATATCAAACTAATAGAGCAGCATTACCATATGAATTTCGGTCAATAAGCAATGTTCAATTGAGCATCGAAATGGTTTAAAACTTTATATTTGGACATAAAAATAAATTATTAAGAAAAAATTTAAACATTATGTCAAGATAGAAATATACATTATGAGTGCCCTCTTATGAAATTTTGTTATATTATGTTCTTTTATGACAGGATGCTCCAAATCGTTAAATAGAGATAAGCACTTTTCCGTAAATTAAATGTATTAATTTAAAAAGCAAATAGGTAAAGTGATTCTTAAATAGGAAAGTAAAAAACATGGTATTACGATTTTTTCATAATTGGTATTATCGTCATACATTTTTTTGTATCATTTTTAATTGGAGAGTTACATCATCATAAAGATAGGCATATACAATCCGTTTAGCCATAACATGAAACTGTCAATTTTTATACGTCCATATCTCAAAAACAGGCGATACTAAGTATGTTAGACAAAAAACTGTAATTAAATGCAGAACGCACAAGAAATTTTGAGATACTCTAAATTTTTAGAAAAATTCTAAAATATGGGAAAATAAACAAAAAAATCGCCGATGTCAAATTAGTCATTTTTAAAATATAGACTTTTTTTTCCATTTAACAATTCCCCTCTGCACAACCTTCATAAAATCCTGGCGTAGGAGCTCTTATTTTTCTTGATTCATAATAAACATTTCCGTATTTTTCCTATTTTTGAAGATTAATAATGTCGAGTTAATTTATTAGAAAGATATTTCATCCAAGTTTAAGAAAATGTCTTACTCCAATGCATATTTCACCCTTACTTACCTGAAAATTTCGGATAACATAAATTCATTAATTTAATATTCTTATCATTCATATCGAAGGGAGAGTTACTCGGTTGCCTGGAGTATCAGGCTGAACACTAAATTCAACCCTTTATGAAATCCATTAGCTCTCAATAATAATGTCCGAAGTATCACAAAGAGCGATTCACTATCTAAGAGCCAGAACGGGACTTATGTCTATGCAACAATTAGCTCGGAAGGCTAAGTATATTACTTAGTACTTACATAAAGGCTTTAACTCTAAAACTCAATTTACGCGTCTGTATTGCGTACACAGGACCAGATAACTTCATTTAAGCATCTTTTTGAGAAGTTCGAAAGAAAACGCCGGAGCAAATTGAGTTAATAAACCCTTTAATAATTGACGTAGATTCATTTTATGATTTTACTGTAGCTTTATTGATATCCGATGATAAAATATATTGTCTTTTTACTCCCCACGTAAAAGGGAAGTGAAAAAATCACTATATCAGGGTCTTTTTACAGTGATTCACGTTTTCAAGCAAAAAACATGTTTTCTCAATTCCGTAGCTTATCTGTCGGTTTGTCAGTTTGTCGGTCAGTAGGTCTATCTGTCTGTTCGAAGCACAGACAAAAAACAGCCTACCTGATTGACTTTGTTTTGGTCAAAAATTAAAGGTCATATGGGGATAACCCGGTAACATTTCAGTAAAAAATCCAATATGGCGAACCAAAATGACAGAATAGTGAAATGTTAAAACTTGTATTACTAAAAAAACTACTTATCCAATTTACTTAAAACTTTGGACAAAAATTAATTATTATATAAGAATAAACTGGTCAAATGTACGAATCCAAGATGGCGGCTTAATAAAATATTTAAAAAATGAGACGACAGAATTATTTAAGAAATCATGGTTCTTGGGATTAGACCGTGTCAAATTGGAATTACTATCCGACGTTTCGCCTTCGATTGCACGAGACATCTTCAGGGATCTTTACTCCACGAGATCTGAACACTGAATGAGCTCGAAGAGATTCAGGCGGGCTTTTATACCTAACTTGTACTCGCCGAACCGTGAGCCTGTGTTAAGATCGATTTCCACGTGTGATGTAGACCGTAACCCGTATCTCTATTGAAATTTTTTGTATATTTAAATATTTCAATAGATTCTCTAACTTTTCGTTTATAAAAACCTGGAACCGATGCTAGAACCTTGGTTTCCTTTACATTTATGAAATGACCAGTGTTATGCTGGTGTTCAGCTACAGCAGATTGAACAATTTATTTCTTTTTATTACATCGTTCATGTTCCTTGAGTCTAGTTGATATTGAGCGTCCTGTTTCTCCCACATACACTTCTCCACAGGAGCAAGGAATTTTATATACTCCTTCTGTTTGGAAAGGTACAAGATCTTTCGGGGATCGCAAGCATTGTCCAATCTTCTTATGTGTATTGGAGATTGTACGTATGTTGGACCGCCGAAGTAATCGTCCTATTTTGTCTGTAGTGCCATGTATGTAGCGAAGAACAACACTACCTAATGGTGGCTCTTTAGCATTCTCCTTTGGCGGAGTTGGTTTACTATGTCTTTTAATTGAACGCGTAATATCTTCAGTGCAATAGCCATTCCCTCTGAGAGCTTCAGTCAGTTTCGATGTTTCCGATGTTAAAGAATCTTGATCAGAAATCGAAATAGCTCTGAATACTAGTGAGTTAATAACCGATTTCTTTTGTGCTGAATGGTGATGAGAATTTGCGTTTAAGTATCTATTTGTATGCGTCGGTTTTCTATACACAGCATATCCTAATGTACCATTTTCCTTTCTTTGAACACATACATCTAGAAAGGGAATTGTTCCATTAGATTCAATTTCCATCGTGAGTTTGATATTATGATGTTGCTGATGAAGGTGGTCCAGAAATATGAGGAGATTATCCTGTCCATGAGGCCAAACAACAAAAGTATCATCTACATATCTAAACCAGTGTTTCGGTTTTAGTGGAGCGGATGTTAGAGCAATATCCTCAAAGGCTTCCATAGAGATATTCGCTACCACAGGTGATAGAGGAGATCCCATAGCTGCCCCTGAAGTTTGTTCATAAAAAGTTCTTTGAAAAATGAAATAAGTAGATGTAAGACAAGCCTCCACTAGGTCTATTAAGTTCTTATCGAGATTATTGTTATCCAGTATACTGTTATCCAGTATGTCTGATATAATGTAATGGAAACTGAGTCGTTGACAGGAACATTTGTGTAAAGTGATTCTACATCGAAACTGACCAAAACATCTTCGGGATCCAACTGGATTGTCTTGAGTTTTTCCATGAAATGTGCAGAGTTTTCAATAAAAGAATCTGTGTTCTGCGGAAGTTTCACTGGATTTTTTTTGTTCAGGAGGGCTTCAAACTTCTTTTGTTGCGTAAGTGTAACTTCTTGATGGCTAAAAAGGCCATATCTTAAGAGATCTTTAAGTACATTTTTTAAATAATTCATAAAGCCATTTTTACCACTATTTCAGATGTAATTAGTGTGAAAGTAGTGACGATTTTCAACGACGGATTACTTTCGCAAGGCATCTACACCAATACAGTGTATATTCTTCGATGTATAATTTTAACGCTTAAGTTTCCGCATAAATAAAATTATATTCTATATGTTTAACACAAATTATAGAAAGGATTACACGTTCGCCATTTTAGAGACAAATAAGAAGGTACCAAAGGGTACTTCTGACTAATATTACGGCTGTCAGTACTGAGTAAGAGGGTGAATACTAAATAAAGTAAAAAGGCCCTCCAAAAAAGTTTTTTTTATTCCAGGTTTTGGATGGGATTACACCTCCATCTCCTTACAAATAACCTATGAGACACTTAAGAATATTTCTACTAAATACTACTGGTGTCAGTGCCACCCAAGGGGGTAAACACACGTAATATATGAAGTTAAAGAGACAGAAGGAACTTTATTTTTTTCTTCCAAATTTTGGATGAGACTATACTTCCATCTTTTTAGGAATGACTAAAGATATATTAAGAACTACTTCTATGAAATATTACTGCTGTCAGTGTCGCTCCAAGAAGTAAAAACAAGAAATAATATATAGAGTTAAAAAGCTATTTAATTTTTTAGGACTAAGTGGGGTGGTATTAAGGAGTGCTTTTATATCCTTGGATCCATTTAATCTTTCCTAATTTACACTTAAATATGTCATAAATCCAACATAGGTTTTAAGGTATTTAAGAGTTACCTAGCTAAACTCAAACACTTTTGAGGATGATTTGTGCATTCTAATAATATTGCGGAAACGAATATATATATAAATAAAAGAAAAATGGTAGATAAGTCATCTTAATATAAAAATGCTCTTAGTGACATGTTATCTGAAAATCCCTGAGTAACAATAAGTGCGTTAAAGATCATTTTTATCACATTTTTTCCGTGCGTCGAAATCTAGTGTAAATATCTATATTTTAGGAATATCGAACACACACCCTCCAAAATTAGTGCTAAATTGGACAATAACTTGAAATGTTGAAAGTTTTGGTTTTACCGCAATAATTTTTAATTCAAAATGGCGATAGTGTTTTTAGGACTATTTTGCCCTAACTTCTGCTACCATAAGATTGTAGTCCTTGTAGTATTGTAGTATAAATGTACTTTATCTATCCCACAATAAACCCGTGTTAAAATCAATTACTCTCCATAACATTTTACTTTGCCAAGTCGATGTAAGATGTCGCAGCAGCAAATAGTTACATTTAAATATGATTTAAGAAAATTCATTTTACAGAAAAAATTAAATACACGGCTAACAAGTTTGAATGAAGTGTGTTTACAAGGTGCTGGTGTTTATTTTCTAAATGAAATGTTTATTCAGATGTCTTTAAACCCATAGCAACAATACATTAATGAAGTAGATTTATGAGCTAAGATAGATGTATTTTTAACAAGAACTCTTAAAACCCGTAATTGATAATAAATTCATGAAGTTCGTTTACAAGGCACTTATATCTTAATAGTTGATATATTTATGAGAATATTTATAAATTCTTAAAATTCTTAAAAATTAAACCTATTAGAGTTAATAGAATTCTCAAGAAAAGTCAGATTAAGAATGAAAGCACTTATGAGTTAAGTAGTTTTGTATGAAAGGCAATTTTTTATCTAAAGTAAAATTTTGCATTTCCAGGATATTGATAAAACCATAGGATTTTATGATTATAAAACTACCTTTAAGCAAGCTTAAATCCAAATTGATTTTATCATGTTCCTTGGGCATTTTGGAACGATTCCAAGACAGTGGCGGCTCGTGGATATAGGGGAAGTGTTAGTTAGAGAAAAGTAGGACAGACAAGGTCTAAAATGGGCACCGCATGCAAAACATATTTTACAAATATCCACTGCTACACAACCACTTAAATTCAGAAAACCAGGAATTTTTGAAATGATTATTGTAGGATTTACCAGAATTTGTAATGTCTTTTTTAGCACTAATTACTCTGGCCGACAAGATTTTTCTAACACAGGCCAGCTCATTATTTTCACAATGGAAATACCCTCCAAATAATAAAAAAAATATTCGAAAAGCTCTAATACGTACCATTTCTTAATAGCATAATTAGAACCTTTTATATTGGCAGTTAAACAATTTTATTGTGGGGCGGCTAAAATTACTTAGACTGGGTTGTTTACAACATTAGACATAAAATAAACGTTAAACATCACTCTTCTGTTGAGTTTCGAATTGAGTGGTTTTCTGTGAATCGATAAGCAAGTGTATGTGAAGACGAGAAAGTCGAGTCAAACGCGCCGAAGTTGCAAAATTTCTCCTGACAAATTTTGTTATATTTGCGGAGAATTTCTGGTGAAATCACAAGCCAGGCCATTTTCCGAAAATGTAAAAAAAGCCTACTTTAAATATTTTGGTGTGTTAATTGGGAATCAAGATAAGCGGTGGGCTCCCCATGTGTGCTGTGTTAGTTGTAGTGTATCATTGGTGCAGTGGATGAAGGGAAAGAGAAAAAGTATGCCTTTTGCAGTTTCATTGATATGGCGAGAACCCACCAATCATTCTGACGATTGTTATTTTTGCCTGACAAAGACTGAAGGTTATTCCAAAAAGAGAAAGCACAATATAGAATATCCACATTTGCAATCTGCCATACGACCTGTTCCTCATAATGCAAATTTGCCAGTGCCGATTGCGCCTTTAAATTGTCAAGCTATTGATTTGGGAGATAATGGAGATAACGCATCATCAGGCAGCTCAGAAGAACAGTGCACCGATCCCACTTTTACCACAGGTCCCAGTTCCGGCGAGCCACATTTGATTGTTCAAAGTGAATTAAATGATTTAGTACGTGATTTGGGGTTATCCAAGCAACAGTCAGAACTTCTGGGTTCCCGTCTTAAGGAATGGAACCTATTGGCCAAAGAAACAAAAATTACGAATTTCAGAAAAAGAAATGCTTTGTGTTCTGAATTCTACAGTATGGAAAATTCGTTGTGCGCGTGTACTGATATAGACAGTTTAATACAGGAACTTGATATTGAACATTCTCCCCGTGAGTGACGCTTATTCATAGACTCGATCTAAATATAGCTTAAAAGCTGTGTTATTGCATAATGGAAATTTAAAACCCTCTATACCAGTTGCCCATTCAGTTGCAATGAAAGAACATTATGAAAATATGCGCACGATTTTGGATAAAATAAACTACAATAGATATAAATGGCAGATATGTGGGGACTTAAAAGTTATAGCGAGTTTAGTGGGACTTCAGGGGGGATTTACAAAATATTGCTGTTTTGTTTCTTTATGGGACAGTCGTGCAATAAATCAGCATTATGTAACAAAAATTTGGCCAGAAAGAAGCGAATTTCAACCGGGATCTCAAAATATTAAATTTATACCTCTTGTTAATCCCAAAAATGTCATTTTGCTTCCTCTTCACATTAAATTTGGGCTGATGAAAAACTTTGTGAAGGCTTTGAATAAAGATGGTGATGGATTTAAATACCTAAGGCAAGTCTTTCCCCAGTTAAGTGATGCCAAATTAAAAGAAAGCATTTTTATTGGGCCACAAATCAGAAAATGGCTGGACGATATCAATTTTACGGAAAAGCTTACCAGGCAGGAACTCAGAGCACGGAATTCCCTTGTAAATGTAGTTAGAGGATTTTTAGGCAACAATATGGATGAAAATTATGATCAATTAGTTAATGAACTCTTAGATGCCTATAAAGCGCCAGAATGTCATTAAAAATTCCCTTCCTCCATTCCCATCTGTCATTTTTTCCTAAACATTTGGGAGCTGTTAGTGACGAGCAGGGTGAAAGGTTTCACCGAGATATCAAAACAATGGAAATTCGGTACCAAGGACGATGGGATCCAGCCATGATGGGTGATACTGTTGGTTTTTGTAGAGAGAAGATAGGACACCTCATAAACGGAAAAAATAAAGTTTAATTAGTGTTTTAAGTTAATATTTTTCTCGTTTGCTTTTTTCTTAGATGTATGATATGTTTAATAGGCAAAAACTGTAAACATAGTCAATAAACAGGGTTAAGAATTTTCTGAACTCATTTTTTCTATAGATATTAAGTATCGTAACATTCGATATTGTTCTACAACTCTAACAAGAAAACCCTACGTGCTACAACTTTTTTATTTGTCATTTTTGTATTTAGATAAGTTCATTCTATTAGATTATGCTATTCTGATTTGTGTTACAACAAACCCGTTGACGTTGACCCGTAATTAAAAGGTCCCTTTTCCATCTTCTTTCCAACAGGAAAATGGAGTTTCTAACAAACTACAAACAATGTCACTAACGGGCCCAAACGAATTCATTTTCAATCACACACAGGCGCCACTCCTCCAAAGAATAAAATAAAAGACCGCCGATAAAATACTGAATAAAGCGCGATCGCAGCTTTACGTACAATACGAACGGACGCGTTAAACTGCGGCTCTTCCCTAGAGGCGCGGTCTTCGTATATGCGATGCTCTCGTTGCCATAGCAACGCATTATTTTCCGGCATTGTTTTCGTTTTTCGCTGGAAGATTTTTACCGAGCTCGCACGTGGCTCTTCCGTTGGTGGATCGACACAAACGAGTTTGCTGCCGGTGCGGTGGACGCACATACTTGTTTGCTTAAAACGCGCAAGTATATCATTTCGTTTTGTATTTGCCTCTAGGTTATTATTAGAATTATGAATTAGATTTAATATCGAAAATTAGTATATTGTATTGATTTTTAATGTGTTAAAAAATAATTTGTCAGTTTGTTTTTTGGGAAAGAGGCACTTTCTCTACTTCCTCCGAATAGCCGCCACTGTTCCAAGATGGCAAAAGAAAATTGCGTCCTAATAAAATATTTCAAAAATCAGCTTGAAAAAACAGTCAATGATATCAAATTTTGTGCAAGAATTAATTGATATAGAGAGATAAATTGAAAAAATTGTGGAACGAATTCAAGAAGACGGAAGAAAATGGCCGACAAATAAAATTTCTAAAGAGTCAACATTAATCATATTCAATTGACAAAAATTAAACTTGTAAAGTTTTGGTACGAATTCAACATTCACAAAATGGCAATGTAACGAAATTTTTAAAAAATCAGTTTAAATAAATGAAGTGGCATCTGTTCTAGGACGTACGAGATCAGTATCTGTGTATATATAGTGTAGAATATTTTACTGAAAGAAACTCTATAAATTGGAAATCAGTTATAATTTGTAAAAACTGTTTTACCCGTCAAATTAATATTCTCCACTCCGGATCTTTTGGTAAAAATGATTTGATCCTGATGTAACAATTAAGACGTCATACTAAAATGGCGGCATTAAATGTAAAAAAAATCATTATTACGGAACTTATCAAATGAACTTCAAAATTTGAGCAAAAATAAAGGGTAATATGTAACTGGCAAAATTTAACATAAATCGGTTATGGGGGAACAAAATGGCGGTCACAAAAACAATGTGTTAAACAGGGATATACTGGTATTTTTTTAATGCCAATTCTATATGACAAAACAAAATGGCGGCCTAATAAACAGTTTCAATATTCCGTAAAATTCCAATTCCTGAAGTTAAACCTTCTTTTTATGGAGAAAAATGATAAAGGGCATAATTCATTTATTGTAGATTGCGTAAATTATATTATGAAAAATAAATAAATAATAATAATAATAAATTTAAAAATCAAAAAAAAATTGAAATAAATTAGAGTTTATAAATATGTAAAACGTTATTACCAAATAATCATACGCATATAATACAGACTGTGTATTGAACGAGGGAAGTTGTGGGTACAAGCGAATTTACCGATGTTTCAATGAACTACGTGTTATATTAATTTTTTTACATCAATAGAATATTTTAGACATATTTTAAATCATTTTTCCTATATCTAAATCAAAACGTTTTCAAGAAAATGGGGTCTTTTTGGGATTTTGGACCTTAGCTTTCGGTTAAAATTGACTGATTAAAATGTGAAGATCTGCAAAAATTTCCGAGCTAAAACAAAAAATAGAATTGTTTGGTCGCGTCAAGGCAGGAAAAAGATGTCAATAGACCTAAGTTTTTAATCATCTTTTTTTTTGCATTCCCCCTGTATAATTGCAAACCTTTTTAGAACGTTAGCGTGTAAAGACAATTAGTTTTTATTTGAAGTTTGTATCTTTTTTGTGGATAAGAAGTAACTGAATACTTAGTATTGAATACTCTATTCATATGTTAAACAAAGTAAAAATAAGAGCTCATTTGAGAGCGTAAAAATGAAGCAATTTTCAAATGGTTAAAATCGTCTCGACACAAAAGTCTATAGTTGCTAAAATTGGTTAAAAATTAAAAAAAAATCAAAAACAGATTGTTTGAATTTAAATGGCGGTGCCCAGCTTTTGAGACGCCTCTATATATAATGATTATATAACCATTTGTTTACCTTTGATGATAAATCAGGTCGGAACCAATAGTTTGAAAAATACAGAACAAACAAAAAAATTTTAAAATTTACATATTTTTGAAAATACCTCGTATATAAAGAACGGAGAAAAAAATTAAAAATCGCTAGAAATTGTTTTTGGTATTTAGATGTAGATTAACCCAGTTAGGAAAACTAATTAAAATTACCTACACTTTTTTAAAAAATTCTGATATAAAGTGCAAAAATGACACAGTATAACATAGCACCTTCTATAAGACAGTTGTGAGCTGCAGCTGTCTATTTCCGAGAACATTGCTTCAATTCCGAGCGATCAAATATCGAAAACCGCAAGTCAATACCTCAACTCTGTCAGAATTTGCCTAAAAATTTGCTTGGTTAGTTTGTCTGGCCAGCAGTTTAGATGGATAGGAAGAAGAGGGCCTATCTAATAGCCCGATCTTTCGCCCTTCTATTTCTTTTATTGGGGTCACCTGAAAAACAATGTTTATCGGAATAAATACAATAATTTACGAGAATTAAGAGATTAAATTTTAAATGAATGTGAGAGAATAACAAGGGAAATGGTTTTAAATACCCAAAGATATATTTGCTACAATTTATATCATTGTCAGTTAGTAAATGGGGGCCATTTTCAACATTTATTAAAAAATAGAGCCGTTTTTCCATGACTTGTTATACAGAGTTTTTTTCATGTTAACTTTATTTAATTGTTTATTGAAATTTATTTTGTGCTTTTTAACTGATCAAAATGTCATGATATCTTGATACTAATAAATTTACGCGTAACGTATGGTTAATACAAAATGTTCTAAATTGACTTGGCAAAATAAGCGCACCATTTAAAAAAAACATAACTTTAATTCTCCATAACTTTGTGGGTGAACCTGTATATTTCTTACAGATACGTAGATTTTTAAAAGCCTTATAACTTTTATAATAAACATTTTTTGATAACTCCTGTATCTTTTGAAACAATCGACCATTCTGGTAATTTCGCCTAACTCTGTATAATATTATCCTTAGCAAATAATCAGTAGTTTATATATCAGTATTTTTAGATTTGCTTCCTGTTTAAGACGTTTTTAATTATCAGAAAAATAAGAAATTTTTTCGGAAATACTTTAAAACGAAATGGTAGTACATTGTATAACCCCAACCCGAATAAACGGAAATTTATCAGTGACATACATATGGGGTTCACTTAGTGTTATGGACTTAGTATCACATTTAAAATGAATATATTACGCGAAACTACTCCCTTGAGATGGGTAGTTTCGCTGCTCGCTATACAAAACGTCTTAAACAGGCGAACCGAAGCAATATTATTTCCAAACTACAAATCAAATCAATCCTACAAAATCTTCCACAACGCTTCTAAAAGGAAGTATACGATTTCAATGTTTAAAATATGGCTTATGAATGTATGAAAGTAGAGATTCTATTTTGGTTTGATTTACTTCAGTTCGTTCTTTCAATTGCACGGATGGAACGATACTTTAAGATAGGCAGGGTTTGTGAATATGGAAGATACAATAATTTGCCTAATGGAGTACGTTGTCTGGAATAGAACTATGTTTGACATTGATATTTTTGATCTACTTGCAAAAACTTATCTTTGTATTCAGTAAGCTGCTTGGCTCTGCTCTTTTCAGAAACCACTTTAATGTTTTAAGATAAGCCGAAAACTTTGTTCTGCTTTATATACAGTGTGTATCAGCCAAATGGAATAAATTCGATAATAAATAAATGGGGGCGTGTTCGGGAAAAACGCTTGGACCCGTCGATTGGTATTTTTAGTTGCTTATTTTCTCCGAATCCCCTCTCGTTATCTGACTCTTATCTCTTGGTATTTTTCGCGTAGGCGCCATGTGCAGTTTCACTGCGCAGCCCCGTTTGCATTGTCATCGTAGGTGTCCATATTGGACCTCTGATGATGTTTTAAATGTTGATTTATGTTATCGTTTCGTGAATAAACACTTTTAGTACCTTTTTTAGGGACTTGCCTCCATCGCTCACCTCCCCCCCTGGACTCTTCCTTTGTGGTGTCCGATCCTTTCCATTGTCTTTTGGTGCGGAACGGAATGTCTTTTTCTGATGCCAACCAACCGTGGTTTTAACATTTTTCAAGCTTTCCTCGTAGCTTGCCCCTCTCCAAACGTCGTTCGCCTCCCCTCTGGATTCTTTCCTGGTAATGTCCGAACTTTCCTAACTTCTGTTGGTATAGGGAGGAATAGAGAAATTCGGGTGCGCAACGCTTTTCCCGTGAAGACGTTGGCCGACGCTACTCTTGCGAGGGCCAGACGCGTCCACATTTCACTACGTGCCCTCGCTTACTTGGGCGGCAGGTAAAACATGCAGTGGCAGTCTGCACCAGGTGTCGGGCGGCCTACACTTTTTTGTTATGTTTCCTATATCTAAATTCAACTGTTTTCAAAAAAATTACCCTTGAAAGTTGACATGTTGATCTTTTGAAGCTCTGTAACTCCCAAACGACTTAACTTGCAACAAAATGACTTTCTTTTTCCTATCCCAGTTGTTAATTATCTATTTTCCCACACCTATTTCTAGTTTAACAGGAGGTGTCAAAATGTGTCATTTCTTGCCAAAGTAGAAATTCAAATTCAAATTTAAATTCAAAATGTTTTATTTGCCAGTCAATTGAACAGTACAATATAATAAAAGTATAATATACAGTTATAGATATTAATACATTTTATATAATTATTACATTATAATAATGAATTCAACCCAAAAACTTATCGACTAGCAAAATGGCTCCTGCCGCGATTTTAAAACCGATGTTCCTGGTTGCATAAAATACACCGTTAATGACAAGGCCTATTATAAATCTGTTTATATGTTTAGCAAAAAAAATTATATAATAGAATAAAAAAAAACAGACACTAAACTGGCAGAATGTTTACCTATTAAAAAAAAACGAGAAATTGAAGAATTGAAAATCGTTTTCAGCAGTATCACAATTTTTGCTTAATTTTATTTCATATAACGGGGCGAGAGTGAGCAGGCAAAGTGGGCCGGGAGCACGCCGCCCAGAAAGGTACGGAAACGCCAGAGAGCAGGCCTACATCTTTTTTTCATAATGTTAAATTAGTGGTACTAGTTTATAATCTCTTCGATAGAAAAAAAAAATGTAAAGCTGAGCACAGAGAGTTAACTAAACAATAAGATGTCCAATATACATACACACACACATCCATATATACGAACATAAACATATATACTAATTTATTTATCAATTTATTTTATTATTGTTTTGTGCTCAAAATTAAAGACAATTGCACTTAGTTTACATTTATTTGTTTCTCCATGAGTGAACGTTTCATATGATTTGAAAAAAGATCTGCTGATAGACTTTTTACGTTGTTAGGAAGTGCGTTCCAACATGTTGGGATCTACAAAGTAGAATGACTTTTTGAAAGTTGATTGTTCGGTGTTGTAGTATTTGATAGCTATGTGTATTTCTTGTGTTGTGGTCGTGTGTGAAAGTTGTAAGAATGTTTCTTAGATATGATGGTTTGCCGGTTTTAATAATTTTAAAGACAAACAGGTACATGTGAAATTGTCTGCGATTTTTTAAATTTAACAAAAGATTGTCATTTCAGTAAGGTATTATATGATTTCTATATGGTATGGTAAATGCGAATCCCGTACAACTGTTTTGAAGTTTTGAATTTTATTCCAAATTTGTTGTGTTAATGAGCCCAATAAACTACATCTCCATAAGCCAATAGTGAAAGTATTAGGGTATCGCAAAGAAAATATTTTCTATATTTCTATTCTGAATTGATTTGATATAGATTCCCCAGCTGTATTATTAGCCTTTAAAATAAGGACTTTTGATTTAGATGCTTTTAATTTAAGATTATGATCGTTCGAAAATTGATATATGTTATCAATTTTGATGTCACGAAATAGATAAAAAAACCAAGATAGGAAAGTGGGCTCTTGTAAACAATTTTACCAGGAATTTGACAAATTTAAAATATACATTTGAAATATTACCTTTTTAATACTTCCTATACACAAAAATTTATGGATGAACAACTTTTTCAAATTAAATCCAAAAAACTAAGGTTTCGGTAGGTTGCACTGAACTTGTTTTTGGCGTATCGCTAAAAACATATTTTTCACAAACTTAATTTATGAACTACGTAAAAGATTGATTATATTATAATGCTCTATATCACAAAAATGATTATTTCTAACTAAAAGTTAGAAGTAAATATTATATTATACATTATTAAACGTTTTTCAACATAATTACAACTCCTAAACAAAGAGAGAGCGGGAGTGTCGCCCGTTGGATGGAAATCCAGTGTGCTGGGGATGCTACGTTGCCAAGTTTATTTTATATATGACCTATATAAATTATATAAGAAAAACAAAATGCATGTTTGGGTTGTGGATCGGTACCAGTGGGAGCTCGAAGGCAATAGGTGGATTGGTACCAAGTTAGCACCAGGTTAGGCGCCGTAGGCATCGTCGTTAATTCCCTAAAAGACGAACAACAGAGTAGGGCACCACTGGCGAAAAGTCTAACATTCGGCATCGGCCCAGTGGGATGAATGTTAGACTTCCGCCACTGATGCACCCCCCGGTTGATTAGTGTTGACCGCACTAGGTAGATTGGTACCGGGTTAGCACCAGGTTAGGCGCCGTAGGCATCATATATAAAAGGCGGACGACAGCGAAATGCATCACTGGCGGAAGTCTAACATTAGGCATTTGCACAGGGGGGGGGGGCAAATGCGTTACTGTCGAGAGACAAACATGAAAAATTTAAGCTCCATACAATAATGTAAGTTTGGCAACAGGTGGTGAAGGTAAACTTTCTATTTTATATTCAAAAATCATTAAAATCCGTGGGGTTAATTGTTTACAAGACCCGAGGAAAGTGTAACCCATGTTGTTGCAAGTTAAGTCGTTTGGGAGTTACAGAGCTTCAAAGAGACTAAAATGTCAGTTTTCAAACGCTAGTTTTTGAAAACCTCTGTAAGCTAGAAGCGGCAACATAGCACAAATTAAATTATTTTAAAAAGAGAGTTTATGTTCGTCTACGGCCAGAGCAAAGTAATCCATTCATTCGTTTTCCAGATACTTCTAATAGGCCACTGCGTATGGGGCACCCTGTATATATATATATATATATATATATATATATATATATATATATGTATATATATATATATATATATGGGTTGTCACTTCGATCACGGGCGCCGCCAGGAGAGGTAGGGGTATGGCCTCCCCCCCGGAAAACTAAGATAAATCTGGTGCAATTCATATTAGAAATTACTTTTTTTAATTAGCAAAGAAATG